>JANIJG010004933.1:0-123890 GCA_024611175.1 Megaceryle torquata | reverse complement strand
CAGTCTTACTCTCTGGCAAAAACCTTGGACAGTTGGGTTCAGCAAATGCTTCTAGATCTCGCATGCTTCTGTGGTGCAGGTTTCTTTGCAAATCATAAATAATTTTCACACTAAATCAGTAATCACAGATGATTTTAAATCTCTGGAGAATTTACTTGGCTGATTCAGATCTGAGTGGCAGAATGGCATTACCAGGTCTTGGTACCACCATAAACTTGAAACTACTGAGATATTTCATATGCCTTTGCATATAAAATGTAATTGTTTCACAAGTTGATCTACTTTTTATGATCACAGCTTCCCAGCATGGTGGGAGTTGGAGGAGACCTCTGGAGATCATCTCATCCAATCCCCCTGCTCCAGCAGGGTCACCCCAGAGCAGGGTGCCCAGGATTGTGTCCAGGCAGATTTGGAATCTCTCCAGAGAAGGAGACTCCACAGCCTCGCTGGGCGTCCTGGGCCAGGCTCTGCCACCCTCACAGCAAAGAAGTTTTTCCTCCTGTTCAGATGGAACCTCCTGGGTTCCAGTTTGTGCCCATTGCCCCTTGTCCTGTCACTGGGCACCACTGAAAAGAATCTGGGACCCTCCTCTTGCCCTCCAGGGGTCCTTTAGCTATTGATCAGTGTTGATCAGATCCAAAGATAAGAGGATGACTGAAGAAATTCAGGTTAGAAATTCAGTCACTGACCCCAGCCGTTAGAGTTGTACAAAGAAGAGATGTTTTTGAAGACAAGTGGGCTCGTTCAGTCACAAATCACAGCATCTTTTGAGAGAAGTGCTTTAGAAACAGGTACTTCCAGATAGAAGATGCTACCCACCATCTGCCATGTGCATGAAGTAAATCAGTGAGATCACTACACTGAGGTGGTAGCTTTATTTGAAGACTGAACATTCAGAGGTTTTATTATTGTCTGGGCCTTTTTTCAATGGTGACTCAAATAAAAAGCCAAGTTGCTGAGGTTACTGGGTTTTATGTCCAGTGAAATGGGGCAGCCTGTTCCTGACTGTCTGGGTCTTTTTGTTTGTCTGCAGTTCCTACTTCTCCTCCCAAAGATGTTACGGTGGTGAGCAAAGAGGGGAAGCCTCGGACGATAATCGTTAACTGGCAGCCTCCATCCGAAGCCAATGGCAAAATTACAGGTGCAGTTTGCATGAGCAGTAACGGCGGATATAAGATGCCTGGTTAAGAGCAGAATATAATCTGCATAACTATGTGAATGTGTTCTGTACTTTGTTTAGCCTAGAGCAAGCCATGAGGTCTATATCTTCTTTGTCAATCTTTTAGTAGCTGGGATTAATTATTTACTTTTGTATATGGTAAAAATATATTAAGATATAAACTAAGTGCAGTGTGAAATTGGAGTCTAACCAGCACTATAATTGAAAGTTTAAATATCTCAGTGACCTTTGCCTTCATAAGCTTGTGCTATTCTAATAGTGTGCTTCCAGAAATACATCTATAATGCTTTGGGCCCATCAGTATTTTATTTAGATGAGCCTATCCCAGTGCTCTTTGTCATTTTTGTGGCGGTTTTGTGGCACAGAACAGACTTCAAGTCAGTTTATTAGTTCCCTGACATAACCATTAGGAGTAAACAGTTACTTCCTTTGTAACTGCATCATTTCCACATAGGATAAATCATTTTACAGAAAATAATAATTACTGTTTCCCTCCTATAATTTATGCTTGGATTCCCATTTCTAAAGGCATTCTGAAATAATTCACTTCAATTTGCCTGGGTTTTTTTTTTACCACAGGCTTTAAGTTCAAAGTGGACTTTATTGGCATCCGCTTTGCCAATGTGTATGGTTTTGCTTTTGTTCTCAGAACTAACTGCAGTGCAAAATCAAACCTTGGAAACCTGTCACCAGCCAACATCTGATAAGACAGTACCAGGCCCTAGACAGGAGATGGAAAATAATTAGATCCCTCTGAAAAGGCACAATACTGGACACCTTTAGTAATTACAATAAACTTACAAGTAAGCTAGAAAGCAAATTCTGTGACATTTTATTTAGCAGCAAGATGTTTCCTGGTGAAACAAGAGTTTTTATCTTAACTGCGGGTTCCAGGCCTTAGTCAGTCAGTGAGGGTCATTCGGACAGGTGCAAAATGTCAGGCACAGATATCCCCTGGGTAATACATGCTCCTGAAAAAGATAAGCCTGTCCTCTTAACACTGAGTGCATACATGTGAAAGACAAGACAGTGTATAAAGAGATCAGCATTTACTTGCACAGTGTTGGTAGCAAAATTCAATTTTCTAGGTAAAACATGTCCTTGCAACATCTATGCTGTGAAGGAGAACATGACATTTATTCATAGGCATTGCTTGAAAACATCTGGTATTTATTAGGCTTTTTCATAAGCAACAACTAACAGCTAAAGAAAATAAAATAAACCCTGGTGTGAGGATTACCAGGGGAGTGAGGCGGTGCCAGGAGCATGGGCCGAGTGCCCCCGTGTGGGGAGAGCCCCACCACTGGAGCAGCAGCTTATTGCTTATTAATTACTCATTAACTCAGCTCTTTCTGTGCATTAAGTAATGCCATATAAACTACAGTCTGCTGTAATTCCATGCACTGGGCTGTGGAGTACTTGTCTCTTCAGCTCTAACCTCCTTTTGCTGTGGATAGGATGGATATGAAGCACTGAACTGGATTCCAAATGTTTGAGCATTGTTATGGTAACTGATCAGTACAGTCACAAGTAACTCAGTAATCTTGTGCCACTATACTATATAGAGTGCTTTTAACTGGCACTATATATATATATATATATATTTATATATGTATATCTTACACAAGTTTCAAGTGTCACTCTCCACGCAATACCAGTTACTGTGATTTTGGGGTATCAGCAATATTTTAAATTGCTGTAAAGAAGTGGAAGTCACTTTGGAGAATGTCTCCCCCCAGCCTGGTGGTCTGTGGGATGGGGGACACAGTAATTTGTGCATGAGGAAGCCGATGACCCAGCCCTGTATTGGTGCAAGGATTTATTTTATGCTGGGGTTCTGTGTTTCTTATATTAAAAAGTTACAAAGTTTTTACGTTGTATTGGTTTGTAACTGCAGTATATTTTAGTAACAGAACATAAACTCTTCTGGTACCCTTTTTTTTCCTGTGACATGCAAGATAACTTCAGTTCTCTTCGGGTTGTTGTCATCTTTGTTAATAAACTGAAAAATAATTAAAATAATTATAAACTACTGAACACCTGTTCTTTAGCTGTGCACAAGAATGTTTTGTTGTTTTAACAGTAACTATTTTCTATAAATATTAATACCTCGAGGATGTTTTGATAGCAGCTTTATGTTATTTTGCATTATTGGGTCTCTGAACAGGTAAAGAGGTGGAAATAAAGAATTCCTCCATATTCACTGAAAACAGTGGTCAAAAATAATTTTGATATTTTAAATGGCTATTTTTCCTCTTAATGTCTACTTCTGAGCAGGTTAAAAATTGAGATGGGATAGCTGTCTGGTATTTGAGTGCCCTCTTAGTGTTTGAAAAAGTAAGAACACGCTTTCAGAAAACCCATAATCATTTAACTGTGCAAACATTAAAAGTCAATAGGACTTTCTTCTGTGAGCTTTTATAAGACTACCCTGTTCTTTTGCTTTTTTTCCTGTGACTAGGATACATCATTTACTACAGCACGGATGTGAATGCTGAAATACACGACTGGGTTATTGAGCCCGTTGTGGGAAACAGGCTGACCCACCAGATCCAAGAACTGACCCTTGACACACCGTATTATTTCAAAATTCAGGCCCGCAACTCGAAGGGCATGGGGCCCATGTCCGAGGCAGTTCAGTTCAGAACCCCAAAAGGTAAACTGTCACCTATAGCTAAATACTCTCCTCCTCATTTTCTGAATGCAAGTTTTGTAAGATACCGGTAGAGTGAGTTTTATATTTAAACTGGAAAAGAGAGGAAGACAATGGAGTTTGACTGGAATGAAATTTTCTATTCAATTAATTGTGTTGTTTGAAAATCACTGTCGGGTTCTAAATGTGGTTTTTAGAAACCCGTGCTTAGTTGCTTGAAGGCTCGCGGGGCCATGTGCGTGTCATGTCTGCTCACGATGAAGTGGTGAGATGCAGCAGGCTCTGGAGCTGGGAGCCAGCGGCAACAGCCGCTCGCTGGTGACTTGGATGAGATGATGGGAATGAGTGTGACACAACAGGCTCTTCATCAAGAACTGCTTGGTGATGGGTAACTAGGGAAAGAGTAAGAATGCAGGATAGCTTAGAAAAGAGGACTCTAAGGAGAGGTGAGAAGTAAGTTCTGATTGGGTTTTTTTTAACAGCCCTTTTTCCATATGAGTATCGGTGGTTAGAATCGAGAGCTCCAGTTAGTCTGCTTATGCTGTGTGAAACTTTATCTCTCACTGCTACAAGCCTTGTGATCTTTCTCTTGTTTTTTCCTTCCCTGTGCTTGTCCTGCTAGCTGAATCCTCAGATAAAATGCCTAATGATCAAGGTAAATGAATAGCCACGCGCTCTGTTCTATTCCATCCTTCACACGTGTTGTTTTTCCTGTCCATGTGCTGTTGCATTTCCTAAATGAGACAAATACCTGCTGCTCTAACTGTAAACGAGGGAGTTCCTGTTGTGCTTTTAATATTGGAAGAACTGGAAGGTCCTATTTGTGGTTTAGGCGCTAGGAATATAAAGTGATCTCTGTAGTCAGATGTCATGTGAAGGGACAGGCGGGTTATGCCAGAGCTGAATCATTCTGTCACAATGAATTGGGATTAAGTGATGCTCCCGCCAGCCTCTGACTGTTGATGCAAGATCTTAGTACAGAGAGGTGGAAGATCAAACAGTTCTCTAATTAGCACAAGTGCTGTTTTGTGAGCTCTACATCTATAATTATTTTCATAATAAAGGAAAGTCTGCTTGCTCAAGAAAGCTTTTTTGCAAGAGTGTTTCTGCTTGTCAGCTCATTTAGGTTCCAGACTCTCCCAAAGAGCACAGCATTAGCTACTAAAAGCCTTAAGGTTTTAAAATGCTAGCTGGAAAAATGGGAGCTTTGAGTTACTACATTGAATTGTAAGGTGAATGTCCCAGGGCTGTTTTTGCTTCCTTCCAAATAAACTACAAGCCCAATAAAAAGAGGAAGAATTAGTCTAAAGGGATGAGTTTAAAAGGACGTTGGCAAGCAACTTAGACAGACAATTAAATAGGTCCTAAAGGGGTTGACTCGCTTTTCAACTTGTTACTTAGAAGTAATGTATTTAATATGCTTTTACCTTCTGTGTACCAAATATTGCTGATACTAGACAGGTATAGAATAAATTCATATTGAGACTTGTGGAGTGGAGCTTCTAACTGCAATTCCAGCTGGTCTTTGGGGAAGGAGATGCTCAGTTGCAAGTGGAAGGGAATAAGGGAAGATAAAAAGGTTTTATGTAGAAGTAGTGTAATGTAAAGGTTGCTGTTTTCTGTTCCACGCTGTTCTAACCTCATTTCAGCAGATCACTAAATCTTCTCATCCGTCGTTACCAGTTTTGATCAAGTTATACAATTTATAAATCATAAAGCCCTCCATAAAAGCCAAGAGAGTTTTGTTTCAGAGTTCCTAGAAGAACACTCACAGGTTATAAATCATGGCAATGGGTTAAATGTAGAAAAGGAGAAGGTTTGCTGAAGAGCAGGAAATTCTGCCGTGACAGTTCCACCGAATATCAGAACTGTGACTTTCAGGAACGAGAAGGCAAGTTATTTGAGGCTTGGAAGGAATAAAACTGCAGTGGGAATGAGACACTGAGAAGAGTCTTTGTTAGGTACCTAAATTTCATTGTATTTTTAAAACTGGACTTTGTATCTTGTAGCACCTTTGCATTTTTGGAAATGGGCAGACTGTCACCACACAGATGGTGACACCACGCAGTTGGTGCCCATGTCAGGCATCCCTGAGCTGCATGTTGCGATTCCCAAGGGTGGCTACACCCTCTGGAAATACAACTGCTTGCCAGCATCCTGCTTTCTCCATACTGAACATTTTTTCTCATCTAAGTAGGATTTATAGCCTTTGTCACATAGGCACACACATCTGGGGTACATAAACCTGCTGCATGAGTATAGATGTTGTTTGGGGAGTGCAGCCCCTGTGATAAAACCTCACCAACGTGGTGTGTGACTCCCACATGTATACAGCAAATGATCCCAGTTGGCCTGTGCAGGTGACTTTGTATCTTCTTATCTACTCCATTATTTTATGTCGTCTGTTAACTTCAGTACCAATTACATTAATTTTCTTTCACGGTGCTATTAAGGATATTGAATTACACTTGGCCAAGTGGAGGTCTTTGCAGAACTCATTAGAAATATCCCTCATGAATAATGATTTTGCAATTATAATTCTTATTCTTATCAGTTAATTAGTTGTTAATCTTGTTAATATGTGCCACATTGCTTTTTTGTGTTATGCTGTTTTTAACAAGACATTGTACAGTGCTCGGTGAAATGTTTTAAGGAAGTCTTAAGTATAGTATGTCTGCATAGTTACCGTTACCAATCTCTGAAGGCTGGCAGGAGCAAAGTGTCTTTTTTTATTATAGATTTGTCCTGCAATATGTTTTTTTCCATTATTTTAGACTATGTCTAACTTCTCACTGTGTACATGTAACATTCCTTCTTACTACCCTTCTTGGGGCTTAATCCCTGTTCTTGTTGGTACCTTTGCCTGTGTTTACCAATTCTCTTTATTTCACAGTGACTAATTTACAGGCTTTGACCTGAGGTTCGCAATTTCCATTTGTTACACATCCTTTAACACTTACTACTTCTTGATTAAAGTGGGTTTTAAATGGAGAAAATCCTTCTCCCAATTGGGAAACTGCCAAATTTGCAGACTTCGGGGTTTTTGTGGGTTTGGCTTTTTGTGCAATACAGTGTAAAAATGTGCAATCATGGATTCCTCTAACCAGAGGAATATTGTTCTTTGCATCTTGCTGTACCTTTCTGCTACTACAATATTTTTATCGTTCATGGTAATTTTGCATTAGTGCATTTTAATGAAAGCACAGAAGTTTTGTCTCTCTTTCCGTTCTGCTAACTCAGGAGAGGTCTTAACGTTAGAGGTGAACTGGTGACTTCATGCTTCTTGCTTTGGCAGCCGGGGATGTAAATTAGACCTGAATTGTGCAAGGGGAAATGCTTGTTAGAGTGAAAAGAGGACGGTGTTTCAGTTGGGAGGTCAGCTCTTGAATGTAGCACCTAGCAGCTCATGAGCAGTCACGGAGGCTCAGGAGGGGCTGTGTGATTTGCCTCAGCTTGTAATAACTGAGGTACAGATCTGGTCAGACTAGAAACACAAAGCTTTGAAACTAATTTGTTTTCCCAGGTTTGACCCAAAATGTTTCTCTGATACTTCATTGTCATTTGTAGTGAAGGTGAAACAAAGAGAAAAGAATGGGAAGAAGTCAAAAGCAAGTTTTTATGGATAGGCAGGGATCTAATATTCTGTTTACTGTGCTTTTGATCCTCCAGTTGTTTCCAGTCTTCCACTGTAATTAGGTATTAGGAGAAGAAACCTGTATAGTTACTGTTGCAAGACAATTAACTGTCTGTATAAGTGTGGCAAAGCCATTTGCCTTTATATATATCTGTGTGTTACTGCAAATAATTTTTATTTTATGTTCAAAAGTGAATGCTAGTAGAGGCTCCTAAACTTACTTAGAAAAACAGTAATGCAGGAAATGCATTATTAAATACCTCTTTTCAAGGAGCATCTTTTTTTCCTGGAGAAATACAGTTGCTGTTCAAAGCCAACTGCTGTTGTAGGGGAGAGAAAAGGAGAGAAAAAATTGCTCATAGTGGTTCAGAGGAGTTCTAAAAGAGCTACCTTAAAATGCTGAAGTGTGTATATATACATATACGTGTATGAATTTACCATATCTGCGACCTTTCCAGCCTCAGGATCTGCAGGGAAGGGAAGCCGTGCAGTGGACGTAGGACCCGATTACAAACCACCACTTGGTGGTAAGTGCTGTTGTAAAACTTGTCAGTCGAAATGCAGCGTCCTGGTGTTTCACCAAGTGATGTTATATCCTACTGAAAATACTGATTACATCAGTTCCAGTCATTTTTTTCTCTTTACAATAAGAGTTGTTCCCACTCCAGAAGTTGTACTGTACTTCTGTCAGTGTGCTCTTGCCTGCTCTATGGGGTATTTGGGAAAAACACCATCGCGTGCATTTACATTTCAGTCTTGATAAGCAGCTCTTGTTCCCAGTTTAGCTTTAAATGGCTGCTCTAGCGTGCAAGTGTAAAATGAAGTCAGAAAGAACGTATTAAGAAGGAAAAAAAAAAAAAATCACCATAACTCCTAATTAGCACAGTGCATTGTGGAAATCTTGCCCAAAGGTACCACTCCTCAGTCTCACAGAAAATGTGTTTCTTTCAGAAGAGACTGACTGATGTAGAATACTGATGGGCACTGCTTTTCACAGGGATTTTTTTTTCTATTTAATAAAAACCTTGTTTCTCCCATCTCAAACCCTTCTAGGCAGCAACAGTCCCCACGGAAGTCCGACTTCTCCCTTGGACAGCAACATGCTCCTTGTAATCATAGTATCTGTTGGAGTGATCACCATTGTGATCGTGGTGATAGTTGCCATCTTCTGCACCCGTCGTACAACTTCCCACCAAAAAAAGTAAGATGTCTGGGTGGCACTTTGCCCTGTCCTGCTTTTCTCCCCTCATTGTGTTGTTGAATTTTTTCATCATGATGCTTTAGACTTTATTACTTTGAAGTCTGGGGAGCTGTAGAAGTTCTATTCTGACAGCAGATCAGTGACGGAGTTTGAACTCTGGTGTTCAGAAGGTAACATGCAGCAGTACAGCTACAGTTTCTCTGGAAAGAAGTTACTGTTTCAAATATTGTTTTCAAACTTGAGCTGTGAGAGCTCAACAGCTCAGGCAGATTCTCACTTCTGCTCTTAGCATGTCCCTCGCTGGGACAATGGTAATATCCAGTTTGTAGATAGATTACTGGAGTAGCATCTGTATTTGGTGCTGGACTCTTCAGAAGAGTGCTCTAAAATCCTAAATATAGGTGTGTACCTGATTTCTTCCCTCATTTAGAGCATCTGAATTAAGACTACAGCAGCAATGCTGCCTTTTATAGACTCCTGAAGGTCTTGGCATGTTCTTTGAAAGAACTGAACAGGGATGAAAGCTTTTCTTTTAAGTTTGAAAAGACTCTGTTATGCAAACCAGAGTTTTAAGAAAGTGATTAAAAGCCAGGCTTAGAAGATAATCTCCACTTTGCTGAATCTGAACCATCCTGCAAAAATGCAAGTCCTTGAGGAGAGAAGAGCAAGGATATGAGAGTGGTGGTCTAGCAACCTGGGGACATGCTTGGGAGAGGGCAAAATTCATGGGTTCATGCCCGTGAGATGTGTTTTATTTTCAAAGAGCAGAAATAACCTGATGAAATCTTGCCTTTTGTTGTCCCGGTTTCTAAATGCCACCTCACTTAGATGCAGCAGCCCCTTCCCAGTGAATAACCTTCTTCTCTTGTTTTATTCCTTCAGCTATAGAGCTCAAAGCAGGGTGCCAGGAGCACGTCTGGCTGCAAGTCATCTACACAAGGGACTCTATTCATTGATACTTTCAAATTGTGGTTAGTAATAGCTTAGGGATTTCTAGGGAACATACTCTCCAGGAGGGATACCTTCCTCCATCGTTGTCAGATGTCCACCTCACAACCGGTTTGCTTCTGCTGGTGCTGGTCAACAGGGATGAAAAGTACATCGGTTAGATGTGTCTGACCCGTGTGGTGGTAAAAGAAATGTTCTTGTCATTAATCTTCAGGGTTAACCACCCTCTTGGGATAATTGGCTATTTGCACACACCTTCTACAGCTGTTGGTTGTAAGCCCTGGAGTATGGGCACAGCATGACGTACATGCACTTCATGTTTAGAGTATTCCCTTAATAGCCAGAAATTCTGGAAACTTCACTTTTGTTAACAAAAGCTTAGACCGTAGAGCACAGTTCTGCAGCACGTGATAGCACCTGAGACAAATTTCATGGCATCAGAGTTGCAGAACATGCTTTGAGATGTCAGATGTGCTTCTATGTAAAATTTAAAGCATCCTGCTCAGCGTACCACTTGTAATCCTTGCTCATCTGGATACATGAGACGAAGAAAATCTCAGTGCAAATTTTTCAGCAAGTGAAAGGCAGCCTACATCTAAAAACATGTCATTTGTTTTTTCCTTCTCAAGGAAACGAGCTGCCTGCAAATCAGTGAACGGGTCCCATAAGTACAAAGGGAACTCCAAAGATGTCAAGCCTCCTGACCTTTGGATCCATCATGAAAGACTGGAGCTAAAACCCATTGATAAATCTCCAGATCCCAATCCAATCATGACAGATACCCCAATCCCTCGCAACTCCCAAGACATCACCCCAGTTGATAATTCCATGGACAGCAATATCCATCAAAGGCGGAATTCCTACAGAGGTGAGCTATCCATGAGTACTTCAAGGATAATGTTTATAATAAAATACACTTTACTGTATCTGGTGAAATCACATGATTGACATCTTATTCAGTTACCCTTATCTCTTTTTATTCTTACTTTCCAAGTAGTGAATTGGGTTTGTGGCTCGTTTTTAAAACTCTTTGAAAAGGATGCATCACTTGCTGTAGTGAAAAAAGAATGCCCAAGATTTAAATCCTGAATTTCCCTTGGTAAATACTCATCAGTAATCAGAAGATCATCTAACAAGTGTTTCACATTAAACTGTTGAGAGATATATATGACCTTTTTTTAAACACACAATTGGGTTTTGGTGCTGTAACCAGCTAGTGCTCAACTTTTGAGGTGTGGGTGAGGTTTCCCTTGGTTAGCTTGTTAATCCAACATGTCTTACCCATATAAATGCATTTTTGCCACTCATTGCCCAGAGCTGCACTGCCAGGTGTTTGTCTTTGCGTTATCTTTACCCACTTTTCCACCTTCTAGTGAAGGACGAGAGAGATGGGTTTATCAGCTATGAGTCACAGAACTGCTTTCAAACAGGACAGCCCAGAAATAGAGGAGGATCAAAATAATCTGGTGTGGCATCACAGAAGTCTTGCTGCAATGGTAAATAACCTTCAGTATTTTTCCTTCAGGGCATGAGTCAGAGGATAGCATGTCCACGCTGGCAGGAAGAAGGGGGATGAGGCCCAAGATGATGATGCCTTTTGATTCTCAACCACCTCAGCGTAAGTCAACAGCCCACCTACCAGCTAGCTTGAAACTGGGAGCACCCAAACAAGCCATATTGATGCCATACACACAGGCGCCCACATGAACCACCTTCCTACTTAGTCCTTCTAGGGAAATCTGTGCTATGTGCAGTGGAGACAGTCCCGAGAGGGCACCCTGAATCCCTTGTTGTGGTGAAGGCAGAGTGAGATCAGGTTAAAAGGAAACGCTGCCTAGCTGTGTTTGAGCAAACAGGAGGCCTGCTGCAGAAGTGGGGAACAGTTAGGAATGTGTCCAACAGTATGTCCCAGACTCCAGCAGTGGCAACTGCAGGTGCTTTTTAGGGAGAGCCTGTGATCCTGGCTGCTTTTTATCATCCCTTCCCTTTGTACTCTGCCAGCATCCAGCTGTTACACAGGAATTGTAGAGAGCTGGTAAATCTCTTGAGAGTGGTTTTCCTCCACTCTTGGTTTTCTTCTCCCCAGATCAGTCAGAGCCTTTGTAGCCTCCCCTCTCTTTAAGGCACCTACTCCGTCCCCTTTATCACTTCAGTTGCTATTCTCAGACCTTCCTCTGTCTTTGCTGTGTGAGGTTCCAGGAGGTCAGAGCTGCACCACCAAGGTCTCGCAGAGCAGGACACAGTGTCCTTTGCCTTGTTCTCGATACCTTCCTTCAGTTCCTTGCCTCCAGAACAACCTAAAATACCTTGATATTATAAACAGACTTGAAGATTTCTCTGATTGTTTCCATGTCTGGGTCCCTGAGAAAGCTAATGGATTAAAACCAGTCCCAGCACTGATACCTGGGGAATCTCCTACTTACACTTTCCTCTGCCTTGAAAACTGATTATGAAGCCCCTCTCCCTCAGCTTCGTATCTGCAACCAGCTTTCAGCCCATAAAAGAACTTTCCCTCAGCAGCAACTTAGTGTTTTAACTTTGGAGTGGAGCCTTGTCAGAGCCTTTTTGAAAAATGAGCTGTATTATATTCACTGGTTCTCTTTATTGACATATTTACTGTCTTGAAACTCTGAGATTAGCGAAGCAGGAGTTACTTTTATAGGATAGACCACTGGTAGAGGCTGGGATTTCATGAGTCTGGCAGAGCAGACTCTTCATAAGGAGGATGTCTGAGTGGTTATGTCCCTATCTGTTAATGGTGATTTGAGGAGAAGTGATGAATTGAAGTGTTGTTGAGGCAGTGGGAAGATATTTCTATATTGTTATGAAATATTTTAAGAATTTCACAGTATAGCTAGTTTTCAAATGACGACTGAGATGGAAAGGGACTTGACTAAACCTTTGGACAACTAGACTTGTTTTCTCCCAGTTTTACATGTATGAGGAGGGAGTGGAGGATGAAGTTTTACACTGATAATCTTTACCCTGATTAATTCCTTTAAAGTTTGTCTGCTGTCAGACTGTGGGTGTCTAACAAGGGACATTGCAACTACAGGATTCTAATGATTTCCCATCCCATGTCAGATGCTAGAACACGGTGAGTTCAGACTTGGGTGACCGTATAACAAATTCAGACTGCAGTAGGTCTTGCTCTGCACTCTCCTCAGTGTTTTTTCTCTAAGTGGGATGCAGTGTTGGGTACATATAGCATAAAATGTTTAATTTTTATAGGAGCCCCACAGCAACAGCAGAGCAACGAACCCCTCCTGCTGTGTTAGTCTGCAAGAAAGATACTCAGCAACTTACGCAATTGGTCCCAGGCAGGGTGAAAACAGTTAGAGTTGCCCCAAGTGATAAGGTGGTGGTAGGAATTTTAGGGAGGTGGTATATTCCAGTTCTACCTTCAGAAGGTCTTCAGGCTGCTGTGATGACGGTTGCAGGTAGAGCTGTGGATATGGTTTTTCCTTGCAGCACTAAACCCAGCTGTGATGTCCCTTTCTGCTACCAGTCCTGCTGTGTTTGCTTCAACAGCCTATCTGGTTTCCCCTTTTTTATTAGATACTAGAAAGAGCGAACCAGTAACAGCTGCCTCAGTGTGACAAGTTAGCAAGAAACACTAAATGTCAGGTAGAAGATGTAAGGTCTTGTGACGCCTTAGGGCTTGAGATTGGGTTTGTGACTTTGTTTGACCTTTTTATCCTGTTTGCCAAAGCTCTAAGGGCTTCCAGCTGTAGGTTGCTGCTTTATAGTCAGTGGAAACATTCATGTAATGTCTTTAGATGCCTTTTGGCAGAAGCTGCACAAGAAACTGACTCTGGTATGTGAGGCCCTTTCTTAGCAAGCCACACAGAAAGCAGGACCATTTCATTTGTTTAAGTCTATGGCTGCAGATACCTTCCTATCTTATTTTTTTTCCTCCTACTGTAGCATTCAAATCTAGTTGTTTACCTCTTAAATACCAAATTAGGATAATTTAGTGTGTTTGATTTTAGTATAATTCACAGTCATCGTATGTGCCTAGTTAGTTCCTTCTTTGACAACTGGAATGCAAAAGTTCTGGAAGGACATTAGGAAGCAAAGGGCTGTTTCTTTCTTAACGCACCACATTTCTCTATATCCAGTTCCTCATCTGCAGTTTTCTCTTCCAGAGCTGGTGGTACAACGTGCTGCTTTTTGACCTGTAAAGCCGTGTGTGATTTAGGTCTGATAATGCAGCAAATGAGTAGGAAACCCAGCAGCTGAAGCTGGATGGCTGGGTGTCAGGGTAAACTTTCTGGGGAAAGATTTAGGTTTAGATAAGGTTTACCCCACTTGCTCACCAGATTCTGTTAGGAAATGTGTAGTATATGTGTATGATTTTTATTGTGGTCACAAAAACACATTTATGTCTGTAAAATGTTATGCCTTCTACCTTGCTGACATGTCAAAGAACTCCTGGTGTCTGTGACAGTTGCACCAGCCTGGATTTCTGATCACCAAGCTTTTGTGGGTTATTCCTCTGTTCACCAGTTCCCTGCAAGGCAAAGTGGCATTTTAATCTTGCTGGAAGCTCTTAGTGAGAAGATCTGACTCTTCACAACCCCTTGACAGCTGTCTCACAGGACTGAAATCTAGAACCTATTGACGACTCAGGATTAAAGTTTAGTTGCTCTTCACTTACAAGAGGCTGATAATGATAGAAGTAGCATTCACAGGCAGCACATCTGGAGAATTTCCAGAAAACATTCAAAAGAAAATAACCAACCACAACATTTTTATTCTTTATGGTGCTACTGGAAGTGTTTCCTTCCTGGTTTTTGTGTTGAGACTCTTTCATTTGGAAGATTTTAAGTAATTCAGTCTTTCAACCTCTTACAAGAACTAATTTCTGTGCACACTTTTCCTCCCAGGCACCAGAGAGAAGTGAGAGCTTGTTCTGCTGTTACCAAAAAGAGTGAGGGCAAAGGATGATTTACATTAAGTATAAAATTCATGGGTCTCAAAAAGGAAAAAGAAAACAGCAAGATTAAAAAAAAAAAGAAAAAAGGAAAAGTCGCTTTTGGTTTGAGTGTGTGGAGCAGAGCTTTACTAAGTCAGCATAGAGAATGAACAGAGCCTTTGGTGTCTTACCCCGCTCTTATCATTTCTCTTGCATTATTTAATTAACCAAAGATGCCATGTTTGGTTGCAATGTTAAGAAATTTAATGGTGGGCAGAAATTATTTCAAAATTGGAGCTTACACATCTCGTGTATGAAGTCTGACATTTACAGCACGGCACAAAATACATGGAAGTTCTAAAGAGAGCTGAACTTAATTTTTTTCAAGCATAACAGAAAGCACTTGATAGATGCAGCCAAGAGAGATGTTCCTTCTGCACAGGGAAATGGAGAGCTCTGCTTCATCTGGGGGGTTGTGTCTTGGTGTGGAGGGAGCTGAAGTGCTGGGACTGGGTTGGGAAGTCAGTATTGAACCACGCTGTCTCGGTGCTGCTGTAAATGTGCTGAGTGGTTGGCTCCCCGGTTCAGTGGCTTCGGGGGAGATGGGAGGGATTTGTTGCATATCAGTACCTGTGCATGCTTGTCTGTATGTTAAGCATTTTTCTGTCTTGTATTCATTCACAGCTGTGATTAGTGCTCATCCCATCCATTCACTTGATAACCCTCACCATCATTTCCACTCCGGCAGCCTCGCTTCTCCAACTCGCAGCTATCTCCATCACCAGGTCAGCCCATGGCCGATGGGCACATCCATGTCCCATTCAGACAGGGCCAATTCCACAGGTGAGATATAAATGATCAGCTAGAGTTTGCTTGTAATGGAACGGTGAGTGAAACGTGTGGAAATCAAAGCCTGAAACTTAACTTGGTCGGTCTCCATTGTGGTGTCCTATGAGGGTTGGGTTTCAGTGAGTTTTCTGAGTGGGTGTTCTGTGAGTGATGGGTTTCAGTACAGACAAAATCCTTGATAGGTTAAGAGTTCTGTAAACAGTTCATCGTGTAGATCAGATAGCGATCCTTGAGATACATGATGATGTCCTTGCAAAAGGAGGCTCAATGTTTTATGTACAACTTAAACAGGTTGGAAGATTCCTTATTCAGAAGCCTTTAGCCCTGGAGTCTAAAACATCAGATAAAATCTAATTTGAGCTACTTAATATGATAACTTTTTTCCTCATCAGTTGTGCTTGAACCAGAGAGACGACAAAAGCCCAGATTTTGCTACTGAGAGCTGAGTTAATTTGCCTGAAGCACACACCAAGAAAATTGTGCTGATTTCTAATACATCTTTTCCAGATTTGAAGCAGAATCATTTGCAATAGTTTTTGTAATGTTTCCGGTGCTCTGAAAAATTCTGAAGCAACGGAACTGCACGTAGAGTAACATCTCTAGATGAAGCACATTCTGAGCTTCTCTAGCTTAAGGTCTACGTTTTAATTAAGGTGCTGCAGCCAACAGCGTTGTTTCCTTATGGAAACATGTTGTGAGGCTGCAAAGGGACAGGCAGATGATGCATTAGAGGCAGAGGTTTCCCTTGTTCTCTGTAGACTGTTGAAGTGACAGCTCTTATAATCCAGATGTTCTCCTGCATGTGGTCTGAGTAGGATCACAATGCCCTAAATTCAAGACACCATCTCACTGTTCTCTTAGATCAAGGTGGAGCCTGCTGTGGACAAGCCACTGAAGCCTGGGATTTCAGTTTAGCTTTCAGCACTTTCAAGTCTATCTCAGGAAAGAAAAAAGAAATAAAAAAGTGGCTCTTCTGTATGCACCACAGTGATATATGCTTAATGTCTAGCTATTTAAGAATGCAAATAGTGTGAAATACTCCAGGGTAAAATGAGAATGAGGATTTATGTTCCATGCTGCTTACCTGAGGTCTTACTACATGCAACTATTTCAGTACAAACTGTTGATTTGGCATCGTGCCTGTAGAATCCTTCAGTTCTCAAGCTTGTTTTGCTACTAGACAGCCATTGCCATTCACCTTAAAACAGAACAGTGACAAAGAACTGGTGTTATTTGCTACATAGGTCTGTGAATGCACTTCCTAGCTTATAGCAGCGACTTTGGAAAAGGTGCTTGCATACACTACTGGGTGTTTTTCCCATCTGACCACAGAGAACATCTGATAAAGAAACTAAACCACTTTTTTGGTTTCTTTCTTTTTTTCTTTTTGTGCCTGTTGTAGAATCTGTTCGAAACACCCCTAGCACGGACACCATGCCGGCTTCCTCATCTCAGACGTGCACTGACCACCAAGACCCTGAAAGCACCACAGGATCTTACCTGGCTAACGCACAAGAGGAGGATTTGGCTCAGAACCTCCCCACAGCTCACGTCCGTCCTTCCCACCCGCTAAAGAGCTTTGCGGTGCCAGCAGTTCCACCAGCTGGTTCCACGTATGACCCTGCGCTGCCCAGCACACCGTTACTGACTCAGCAGGGTGAGCAGGGGGAAAACCAACAAGACACTTGTCAAAAAGATTTTTAAGAAGAAAATAAGATAAACTCCTTAAGGGGTAGGGGATAGAGTTGGGTATCAAAGGAAATATGTCAGAGGCCGGAGTGAATTTTGTTGGTATCATTTTCAAGGTCTTATTATGTACCTAAGATAAACTAGACAACAATTCAAATTCAGCACTCCGTAATTTGAAGTGTTTGTTTTCCTCTAATATAATCCCTTTTATTCTCCTACTTTCAAGGGCTTTCTGACTAGACAAAAGAACTCATTATGCACTATATAACTGTTTATTTTAAGGTCCTAGCCATCCAGTTCACTCGGTGAAGACTGCGTCAATTGGGACTTTAGGAAGAACTCGACCTCCTATGCCAGTGGTAGTTCCCAGTGCCCCTGATGTGCAGGAGACCACCAGGATGCTGGAGGACTCAGAAAGCGTAGGTACTCATGCTGCCAGTGCCTTGCTTTGGCAGTGCTGATCAAACCATGGTGAATCTCTCTTTATGTGATGCTTGTAAACTTCAGTAACGTCTGTGCTGAGACTTTCAGAGGCACAGGATAATGAGGTTTCTGACTTCCAAGTGCTATGAACCCATTTAAAAAAAAAACCTACTGCAAGTACCTTCTACACAGGGCAGTAAATTCAGAGGATAAGCACTGCAATTGCAAGTGGTGCTTTCTAAACCTAAAGAAGCACATCTTCCTAACTACACAACACTAAACAGTTGCAGTGCTTCCAGCTAGTCCTGCCCACAAGGCCCACTCAGTCAGAAATGAGAAAGCCTTCCGCAGCATTTTGACTGAACAGCTGAGCATTGTGTTTTGCTCTCTGAGATAGAATCATCAAATTGTTTCAATAGGAAAAGACCTTTAAGTTCAACCATTAACCCAGTACTGCCAGGGCACCACTAAACCATGTCCCTCAGCACCACATCTCCATGGCTTGGAAGCCCCTCCAGGGATGGGGACTCCACCAGTGCCCTGGGCAGCCTGGGCCAGGCCTTGACAACCCTTGTGGGGAAGAAATTGTTCCTCAGCTCCAACCTAAACCTCCCCTGCTGCAACTTGAGGACAGTTCCTCTTGTCCTGTCACTTGTTCCTTGGGAGAAGAGACCAACCCCACCTGGCTTCAACCTCCTGTCAGGGAGTTGTAAGATTTCCTTTCTTAACTTGTGCTTAATGCCTCTGGTTTCTGCTGGCCTATTGCAATGACATGAAGAGGAGAGCAAAGATAGATCCTATCTATAGCCCTAGTCTTTTCATCTTTACATAATGCCTGATGGAGCTTTGGTTTGTGACTGGAGCTGGAGCTGCAGAAGTGCCCTGCATGTCTGTATTTTGTCTGCTTATCTTGATGTAAAGAGCATCTTTGTTAACAAAACTGAAGGCCTCCAACAGCACCATTCTCTGTCCTGTACTGCTTAAGACGTTGTGTCCATGGCTGCCTGGAGATGTCATTTATTTCCAGTTTATCAAGCACACTGTGCCTGGATCCTGTTACGGTCATGCTGCTGCAGCTTCCTGTGCTGCTGTGGAGCATCCAAAGTGTCACAGCAGGCGGAAAATTCAGCGTTAATGCCAAAACGTTTAAAGCCATCATCCCAAACATGTTTGTAGATACTTGTATGAAAGTGTTCTGAAAAATGCAGTCTAGTGTTGGGCTTCTTTGGAAAGAGCTTTTAAGAAATTAGGAAGTTTTGGGTGTCAGGCTCTGGAAGAGCTGCTTTTCTTGCGAGTTGCAAGCCAAAAAGTTGTTTTTGCTATTATACTGTGGCTACAGAAAAGACTTATTTTGAACAAATAGGATTTTTTTCTCCTTTGTCTTGTCTCCTTATTGTCATTTCGTCACACTGTTTTTGTCATCCTCATGATTTTATTTCTGTATGAGCTAGTCTAGAAACTGTATGATTTGGTGACCTCCTACTTTCTTTCTTTTTATGGTTGGTACCAAAACTATACTCATTAGTTTATTCATCAATAAATTTGTAATACTTAAATGCAGCCATTAAAAAAAATCATTAAGAAATTAGTACAACATAAAATCACAAACAAAGGTTTGTGTCTTAGAAGCAAAGGATGTGAGAGCATAGTTGGGATTGAGGCTTCACTCTTGGAAGGGCTTCAGTTTTATGGTGCACAATCAGCAGGAGTTCTGTGGCTTCTGGTGTGGCACGAGCACTGCTGGTGTTGGACCACCCTGTGCAGCCTGGCTTGTCTCTGAGCAAATGATAGCGAGAGAGCAAAGAGGGGTTGGAGAAGTGCTCCAGGAACATAAGGGCTTGAAAACTGCTTGGTCAGCTTGGAAAAGGGTTTGAGATGATTATTATTGGTATCTATCTACATAGGTGCCTTGATAACATAATGGTGATAGCTGAAGGTAGGCACCTGAGGCTAAAATTGGGGTGTGATTTTAGCAAGCCTAATGATTCTCAAAATAGCTTCAGCCAAGTGATTCCTTCACCCTTTTTTTCCAGAATAATCTCTGAGAAGATTATTCTAACATGTCTACTTTGGTTCAAAGGAAGCTGTTATCTTGAGGCAGGAATTGATACAAGGAGAACAGATAAGATGATCACAGTCTTAAAAAGCAGTGAAACTCTGAATCACTATTGCAAACCAATCTGCAGTGAAAACAGAGTTGTTTCAAGTTATTAATTCCTGTAACTGCCGATAAATCTGCTGCTCCTTATTCATGTGCCAGGGTCACAATCTGCACCGGAACCGCTGACTGTTTCTTCTCAGTTCTTATTCTGTCCCTCTTTAAAGAGCCCAGGTCACCTTGCCAATAACTCTTTGCATCTCCCGCAGAATTACGAACCGGATGAGCTGACCAAAGAGATGGCCCACCTGGAAGGACTTATGAAGGACCTTAATGCCATCACTACAGCATGACCACCTTCACCAGGACATGACTCCAGACAGTTTCACAAGTCTTGGGACTCAGCCTTGGAACACAAGGAATTGTACAGAGAAAAAAGAAAAAAAGAGGAAGAAAAAAACACCGAACGACAAACGGGAAGAGGAACAGCACACGAGAGCACACCCAGGAAGCAAATGCACCAACCAGTGCGTTTGTGCTACAGCTGGTCAAAAAAAAAAAGATGATGGCTTTTCTGGTCTTCATCCTGCAACGATGTCACTGCCGCGTTGAATTCCGTTTACCTGCCGAGGCCGTGCGGGATGGGACGCATCGGGCTGAAATCCAGCATCCAGACTAAAGGGAAAAGAAAAAAAAAAAGAGGACTTCACCAGTTGGGTTTTTTTTCTGGTCAGGTTTTGTCTCAGTGGTGTGATTGCCCTGCCTTTTCAGTGTTGGACATTCGCATTTATGTACAATTTTATTTGTGTTTTTATTTTATCTTTTTTTATAAAAAGGAAACAAAAAATATTGTAATAAAAAAAAAAAAAAGGAGAAACTGTTGTTTTCCACAGCCTAGACTGACATTTGACTGCTTGTTCTATTGTGTATGAAAATCCATTGCCAGCGTGGGTTGTTCTGTTTTGTTTTTTATTCTGTGTATAATTACGTCCCCTTCTGGCAGTTAATCCATGGCCTTTTGGGATGCTGCACTGCTCTTTGTAAGCTTTTTTTATTATTTTTATATTATAATTATTAAAAGCCTGACTTTCTCCTCTCATCACTGTGAGATTACCAGTCTGTTTGAATTGAAATGTAATTTGAAAGGCTCGTTTGTCGCTTTTTGTGCAGTTTCAGTATTTTGAGTGGGGAAGAGTAGCCTGGGAAGGGGAGGGGATCCAGGGGGAGGGCTCATTGTTGTTATTTTCCTGTCTTTCTACATTGCCCCGAAAGACTGAAGAAAATGAAAGCATCTTCTGTAACGTCCTTCCTTGTAACTTCAGCACACGGTGTCTCTGGTTACTGAATTGCACAGAGAGTCTCCTTCAGAAACATTGAACCAAGTAAATTTCCCCCGTAAAGTAGGGTTCCTCATCTTTAGATGACACTACACCTTCTTTTGGCAACGGTTTTGCTGTTGTAGTTGAAAGATCGCATCGTGAAACGTTAGAAGTGCAGGTTGAGGCTCGTTCAGCCTGGAGAGCTGAGCCCAGGCAGCTTCTCGGCTTCGTTCTGAGCCACCTGAACCTCCCAGGAGCAGAGGGCTCTGGACCTCTTCTCATCCACAACAAACCAGATGGTACTTCTGCGAACGCTGCGTGTCCACGAGCTCCTTCGGCGGCAGGTCCAACCCCAGGGCCATTTCTCTATCCTCAGCTGTTTAAACCAGAATCCTTCTCTTAAGGATTCTTCAGAGACACAAGCAAGGCAAAAATGTATTTATTTTTTTTTACGCTTCTGAAACTATTTGGAAAGAAAACCAGTGTTAGCGACTCGGGTGCTGTTCACGTGTCTGTTTAGAAAGGAAGGAAAGTTAAAAGGGAGCTCCTATATGAAGGGAAGGAAAAGGGTTTTTCCTTTTCTCCTCACCTGATTGCCTGGCTCTGCCATACTCTGGGAGGAGGAACGGCACAAAAAGAGGGACTGTATTTTAGTCCGAAAGGATAAAAAACCCAGCTGCCTAACGAACTCCTGCGCAATTTCACTTTGAAGATGAAAGGAAACTCAGACCTTACTGCTGGTTCAGCTGGAGAATCCGTCCCTCCTGAGCAGGGGCAGGTGCGATGCTGGAGGCTCAGCGACACCGATGAAGGACGCGCAGGTAACGGGCATTTCAGGCGCTGACGTTGTCCACAGGGCCTCTGCTGGATGGTTGTACCTGCTGGACCATCAGGGGGAAAACCATAATCCACTTACATTAAAAAAGAAAAACAACAGCAACAAACCCAACCAAACAAAAACACCAACCAAATAGAAACAAAGCAAGCAACCCCCAATACAAACACAAAAACCACAAGAACTTTGCTTCATTTATTTTATCCATTTGACTCAAGCTAAAGCTCTGTGCCAGCTGTCATCGTGCGTATCTCCAGGAGAAGGGAGAGCCAAGGTACCATCCTGGAGAGCAGCTGGGGGTTGGGCTGGAGTTTTACTTCCTTCTTTTCCTGGGCTCTTTCTGTTGTCATTTCTAGGACGTTTGTTGGATTTATTTATTATTTGAGGGGGATCGGGAATCAAATAAATTGGAGCACCGTGGGCCGCCCGGTTAATTGATGTTTGGATTTGTAATCAGTACAATTCAGGGCAAAATAAGCTACAGAATATGTATTTAAATAGTAAAATACACCCCCTGTTCTGAAACGAGGGGGTGTACGTTTTCTTTCGCCCATTTTTTACCTATACCCAAAGAAACACCATCGCACATACACAGTACTCTTAGCTGGTGGGTCTGTGTGAAGATTGCTGATGTCGAACACCGTGCATGTTAATGCTGTCATGGGGGGGGGAATATTTTTAATGCTAAAACAACTGTTCAAAATTGGTTTTTTAAGGTTAAACTAAAAAAACCAAACCAAAACAAACAAAAAACCAACCACAAACAAATAAAAAGAAAAAAACCCCACCACACAGCCACACAAGCCCAGCGTTTATCCAATTCAGTGTACAATCTGTATTGCACTTTTTCCACATTTTAATGCTACGTTTTCTCAACATATCCTGTGATTTTTAAATGTGGAACATTGTGTATCCTTGTAGTGTCACAGTCGAGCTGTTCAGTGACAGCTTCCCTCAGAGACATTTGGGGAAAAAACAACCCAACCTGTATATTGTTTTATGATTCTCATGTAGAATAATTTCAAGGACTGCTGTAGATGTTTACTTTTCTGTATTTTTTTTTTTTTATTTCTGTAGTATTTGCTGTATACTCTATGGGCTTTTTTAATAACTTCATGTTTATTATTTAGTATTGGACATCCAATACACTTTTTTTAATCCAATCAAATTCTGGTCGACTTGGAGAGTTTGTTCTCTTTTGAATTATTCCTGTATCTTTTTGTTGCTGTCGTTTCCTTCACCGGTATGGTGAACGGGTTTGGAATGTTCCTTGCCCCTTTCTGTTGTGGTTTGGTGGGCTGTGTCCTCCAGAGAAAGGAGAGGAACTGTTAGTCCCCCGGGGCAGCCGGTCAGGGACTTCTCAGCCGCCCCCGAGGCGGTGGGAGCTGTGCGGGTGTAGAGGGGAGAGGAGGAAGGACACGGGCAGGGCAGGACAGTGACACTAGAGGGCAGCGGTGACTTGCTGGTGAAGAGCTGCACAGACAGGCACAGCCTGCACCAGTTTCGCGTCCATCTGGAAGAGAAGAAACTGCTGCTCTCCGGCCGGCGTTAAGGAGACTGGCGGCAGTGATGCTTTCTGGTTGAAAGACAGTTGAGACTGGATTTAAACTCACAGCAAATCGCCGTTCACCTCAAATAAAAGCGTTCCTGTAGGGGCTCGGTGTCATTTAACTAAACTGCCTTTGCCAAAAGCATTAAACCGTGACAACTTCTTTGTTGCAGCCCAACACGGGCCTTGGCCAGGTTACAGGTCAGCCCTCCCTGCAGAGGCGTGAGCACATACAGCCCGGGTCACTAAAGGGCCGAGTGTTGAGCTGCGCTGTGACTCCTCAGCCTTCCATAAGCAGGCAGGGCAAAATTCCTGCCTCCAAAACCACTTGCGCAGCTCCCCAGTGTGATGGCCACCCAGGAAGTCGAGGGGACGATCACCCCAGCGAGCAAACGTGCAGGGCTGGCAGGGACAGAAGCTCCTCACCTGCACAAGGCCTGGCTCACGGCCCCTCCGCAGGCAGAGCTGGCAGCAGCTGCACAAGGACAAGAACCTTCTCCCCGGCCTTTAGCAATCGAGAATCAACTTTTTTCCAGTTACTTCCCAATTTCAGCTCCGGGTTCCTAACCTTCTTCCAGCATGCACTGCCTCTCCCTCTCTTGGGGAGAGTGGCCGAGACAGCTGCTTCTCACAGGGCTGCAGTTAAGGGCAAACTTTTCATTTCCCTCGGTGATTTTTCAGGAGGAAATTCTGTTGGCCAACCCAGCTGTCTCAGGGCAGCCCACCTCAGTAAGCTGCTGAGGGGCTGCTGCAGGGTGCTCTGCCCATAGGTTGCAGTGGCAGCTTAACCACAGCCCTTTCGGTCAACAGACAAAGGCACCAGTAACGCCACTGCCAGCCTTGGAACCGTGATGCAGTGCTGCTCTATCCTCACCAGCTGAACCAGGCACGGGCCAGCCCTGGGTACCGCATTCCGCAGCCACCCCATTGCTGCAAAGCCTGGGAGGATTACACGAGACACTCCGGAGATGGAGCAAGAAAATCATCCTACATGAACTTAATCCAAACCAGACGTACTCACTCCTAGTGGGTTCCAGGTGAGGGGAGACTGGTCTGTTTTGCTGTGTCCCTTTTACCCTTCTTTCATTTCAGGCCAGCTGTCAGTGCCTGCACCTCCTACAATTCCATCAAATTGTAAAGAGAGGGTGAGATCTTCTAGGCTGCAGCCCTGAGAGGAAAAGAAAGAACAAACCCATTTGTAACCTCATTCACTGTCCTTGGCTGGCTGAGCCTCTGCAGGCAGAGCTGGGATATTCCAGGGTGTGTGTTGGAAAGCCCTGACCTGGATTCAGGTCCCTGCTTAGGACCCTTTCCTGGGGAGCAGGAGGCATCTGCCAGAGCTCAGTCTTATAAGGGCACTGCCAGTGCAGACACACAGGTCCCATCTGGCAGCAGGATGGGAGGATGGTGTGGGGGCACCCAGCACCACCCGGGGGGAGCTGCAGGACACAGAGGTTCATCCTTGGGCTCAGCAGAGCTGGGCTGTGATCAGACACATGCCCTGTGCCCCAGCCAAGGAGAGCCCAGGGAGGGGTTCCCCAGTGGAATGGGGAAACCAGGGATGACTACGTGGCCGACAGCTGCATCCCACCCAGCATTCTCCTGGAGCCCAGCATCCTCCTACATGAGGGAAACACCAGATCCCCCTGCCTCTCCATGGGCACTGTCACCATGGTAACAGCATCTACTTGATCTGGCCAAGCTCCACACTGAGGATGTATGGCAAGGCTGGGATGGCTTCCCTCCTGCACAGGGATCTCCCCCACAGCTGCTGCTGGTTTAGGAGGCCTAGCCCTGGTCCTACACAGCACCTATCAATCTTCTCACTGTCTGCTGTGAGGATTCAGAGCATCCTGACAAAAAAAGCTGCCACTGGAGAAGGGCACTGTGGTATTGGCAGTGAGCAGCTGCCAGGGCAACTGTTCCCAGGGGCTCTATGCCACTTGCTGGTGCCATCTGTAAAGCCTCTGCCAGCACCCCTCAACCTCCAGAGCTGCCCCTGTGTTCCCCAGTGTCACTGCTGTGCCATCCTGCCAAGGCCAGGGAGCAGAGTCCCTCCAGCAGCTGGACCATATCTTGCCCTCCCCAGCCTGGGCCCTCCCCTGTCCCCTTTTATCTCCCTGTGTCTCTGCCTGTCTACTCTTGCTCCTCTGGAGCAAACCAAAGGTTGCTGTATTTCTTCATCCTCTTCTGAAGAGGCACGTAGCCCTCACAACATCTCCATGCCCTGGAGACCAGGCACAGCTGCACAAGGAGGTGCTTCACAGAAGCTCCCTTGGCTGCATTCCCTCCTGGACTCTCGACAGCATTTGCTGTCCTCCCTTGCCCAGCTCTGGGCACCAGGACAGGTAACAGAAGGGTTCTCCTCCTCCCAACCTGCTGGGGTTCCCTGAGCTGTTGATGCCCATCTTGCAAGACCATCTAGTCCCCAGTGCTGCCTTTTCTGTGAATTCCAGCAGCCAAATGCTGTGGTGAGCTCTGTAACAGTTACTGAGCTGATGCCACCTCAGCCCCATGTGGGGTCAGCCATAACTGGAAGGGGGAAAAAAAAACCCCACTGCTGCTACATCCAGTGCTGATGGAGTGGGGCTGGGTGTGCAGGGAAGGTGGTGAAGCCTAAAGGATGGGGCACCCTCAGACATTGGTCTCAGGGCAGGGGCAGGGGGAAATGCTGCCCAGACCTATCCCCAAACCTGCTAGCAGTGAGGGGACCCTAAAAACAGCACACAGCCTGATTACCAGAACAGTGCAGCACATGGTGCCTTCCAGACTTTCACTCCAACCATGAAGACAGCCATGGCCAGGGGGGATGGAGTCCCTAGGGTGCACTGGTAGCACAGAGCCAGGGCTCAGTCTTTCTCCAGCAGACAGACCCCCTGAAAAGTGGGCTGCAGAGAGTGAGGCACCCTAAATCTCCCCCAGCCCTCTTACCTACCCACACTTGGAGAAGTCTGCCCCCATACCCACCCTCCTCCAGAAGTTGCCCATCTCTATCCTCAAAGTGATGGCCATTCCCAGCTGGAAGGCATTGGCCTGAGGGCCCAGCACAGGCAAGTCTGCAGAAATTGAGAAGCAAAGGCAAGAAGAAGAAAGAAAGTGCAGGATTGAACAAGATCTGTTTGAGAAAAGAAAAACTGAGCCAGGCTGGCTCGTTTTCAAGGGGAGCTGGGCAGCAGTGGTGATGAGATGAGGGTTGGAGTGGGGACAGCCCTTTCCAACCAGGTGCTATGTGAGATGTGCTACGAGCCATTGAGATCTTGTAAAACCCAGCAAGCAAACCACAGCCTCATGACAATTTATGGTAGATGCTGAGTCCTCATTGCTGGTGATTCCTGGGCTCTCAGAGAATATTCCTGAGTCCCCAAGGCTGGTGTCTGCCTGGTTTTATGCTTCTTGAACCCAATGCATACTATTTGAACCAAACCCTATGATTTTTTGACACCATTTTGCTGGAGACAAGAAGATAAAAAAATGTGTGTGTTGTGTCCATGCACAAGTGCTTCCAGGTCTCCCTGTTCATCCCTGGGGTAGCTGCAGCTCTTAAATACACCCTCACCATGGCTCTGTGCAGTCATACCTGAGCCTTCATGGTAGAGCTGATTAAAAGCTACATTAAGCATCTCTCTAGAGCTAAGTATGGATGTTCACAGCTGCTGCAGCCTTTCCAGGAGCACAAGGCTTATAGTGACATGAAATCGCAAGCTGTCCTGGCACTACGTCTTTGCCACAAGCTGCAAGAGGGGCCTAAGGGAAAAGGTTCATAATCCATCAGGGACACTTCCTGCCTGGCAGTGCAGCCAGGAGCTACAGATGGGCTTCAGGCTAGCAATGTCCTTCCCCCAACACAGTGCCCTCTCCCTGGGCTGGTCAGGGGTCCCATGTTCCTGGCAATACGTTCAGGCTGCTCCTGGGGAGAGAAGCAGAAGTGCTTACAAAGTTGCAGCACTGAGGCCCTGTCCTCCATCTTTCTTCCTCCAAGAAGTCATTCCCACATCTGCTAGACCCTTCTGGCTCTGGTGGTTTTGCTCCAGCTGTGCCAGGACGTGCTGTACCCCCACCAGCCCCTGCTGGATGGTAGGGGTGAGCTCCCTTCTCCCAGGATGGTGAGACAGCTGGGCCAACTGGAGCATCAGCAAAGAGCAGCTCCCATCTCCAGCTCCCCTGCTCTCTCGTGAGCCACCCCAGGGGCTCTAGTGGCCAGCAGAGCGGCACATCAGCTCTGAGCCTCTGCAGAGAGGAGCTGACAGTGATGGGCATGCACAAGGCTGGAGCTGACAGCATCCTTTGGCCGCAGCAGGCGGCCAGCGCAGGTGGACAAGACACCTGAGAGCCAGCACTGGGCCTAGGGAGGGCAGCTGGCTGTGGCCTCCCGTGGACCACCCCCACTGGCCCTCTGACAGAGCTGGAAGGGGACAGCACGTGTGTTCCTCCAAACAGACTGCTGGGAGCCACGTGTGGGCAAGCCCTGGCTGTTCCCATCACAGCTGAAAAAGTGCAGATGTATAAAAACATAAAATAAAAGGGAAGAGGGGAAAAATGACCCTGAAGAGCTCTCTAATTTGCAGCA
Source organism: Megaceryle torquata (assembly GCA_024611175.1). NCBI lineage: Eukaryota > Metazoa > Chordata > Aves > Coraciiformes > Cerylidae > Megaceryle > Megaceryle torquata. Next base: position 96,027 of record JANIJG010004933.1, on the reverse strand, counting down.
CAGTCAGGGAGAGCAGCTTCCTAGAGTGGGGAAGTCTTTAGACACGTGGCACTGGGATATACTGTTAACACCTTCCTGCCTGGCACTGCAGGATGGTTCCAGAAAGCTCCGGTTCCCTTCCTGGCAGGCAGGGCAGACAGGGCACACACAGCACAGCTGTCTTGGTGGGGGGATTTAATGGTGCACAAAGGAGAGTGTGTCCAGCAGATCAAGAAAGGTTCTTCTCCCCACCCCTATTCTGCCCCAGAGAAGCCACCTCTGGAGTATTGGGTCCAGTTCTGGGCTCCAGTTCAGGAGAGACAAAGAACTACCTGAGAGAGTCCAGCAGAGGCTACAAGGATGCCAAGGGGCCTGGAGCATCTCTGTGCTGAGGAAAGGCTGAGAGCCCTTTGGCTGTTCAGCTGGAGAAGAGAAGCCTGAGAGGAGATCTGATCAATGCTGATCAAGAGCTAAAGGGCCACTAAGGAGCAAGAGATTGGGGCCAGACTCTTGTCAGTGGTGCCCAGTGACAGGACAAGGGGCAACAGGCACAAACTGGAACCCAGGAGGTTCCACCTGAACAGGAGGAGAAACTTATTTGCTGTGAGGGTGGCAGAGCCTGGCCCAGGCTGCCCAGAGAAGTTGTGGAGTCTCCTCTGGAAAGATTCCAAACCCGTCTGGACAATGTGATGCTGGATCCCCTGCTCTGGGTGACCCTGCTGGAGAAGGGGTTGGACCAGATGATCTCCAGAGGTCCCTTCCAAACCCCACCATGCTGGGATACTGTGACATCTGGAGAAGGTGGTCAGCCTCACACTCAGGACAGGAGAGCTGGGTCCTGCAGTGCCCATGCTGACAAGAGGTCACTCTGGAAGTCCTACAAAGGGCTTTGCATTTGCTGGGCTAACACTCCCATTTTAACCTATCAAGCCATTGCTGCTGCTTTGCTAAAACAAAAGAGCATTGACCTCTTCTGAGAGACTTCAGTCAACGTGTTTTCTAATCAGGTCCTTGCTAAAAGGTAGACTTGAGCCGGAGAGCCACTGCTGGTGATTAGGGTCAGACAGAGGCTGAAAGGCAGCTCGTTTGCAATGTCTTCTGAAAAGAAAATCAATCTACTTTCCTGCAACAGTAAGTGGCAGAACCAAGCTAGGATTTTCTTCCCTTAATTTGCCAGTAGGAGATGGCACCTTATGCGGCTCCATTAAAATCAGAGCCTAAAGCCAAAGCAGGGCTTAGGCACAGGCTCAGGAATTAGCGAGACAAAAAATGTCTGAGGCCTCTGCAAATGATGTCACAAAACCAAGTATATACTCTTGTTAAAATTCATCCCCCTTTTTGCCAACTCAAACTGCATCTTTCACTGCCCTGCTTCTCTTCCCCGCTGCTGAGGGGAATTTTGCAGCCCAGCTTTAGTTGAGTACTGGGAAAGGGCCACCCACAGGAAGAGCTCCATGTTCACAGGCCACCAGTCAGTCACCTCAGCCATGGGGTAATGGTGAATGGGGACAGAGTCTGTGGTGTTGAAGTGCCACCAGCAAAAACAGACTGCTTGTTGAGGCCAGTACATCCCAGTTCCTGTGCTTTTACCCCCTGCAGCCATCACCCTGGTCCAGCTATTCTGCAGCACTGCCCCACCAGCTGAGCAGAGGGGGTCAGCACTGGAGCAGAGGAGCAGTGGCACTGGGTTCCCAGGGTCCTGGCTTGGGCTGACCTCTTTCCTCCCTTCTCCTGGGAGTCACATGGTACCAATGCCCTAGCTGAACCTCTCAGGGGCTTGGAGAAGTGGTGGCCACACACCCACCAGTGCTGGGCAGGCAGAATTACCTTCAAGGGGAAAGATCTTGTTTCAGCATGTGCTGGGCGCAGGCTGGTGCCAGGAGATGCTGTCTCTGGTTCACTGGTGGTGAAGTGGTAACATCGCCCTTGCCTATGGGAAGCAGAAACTCCCGGTCAACCTTTCAGTCCAAGCACGATCCACAGCACCTCACGACCAGGGCTGTGGAGAAGTCAACCTTGCTCCCACTCCTTTCCCTCCCTAGGCTCAAGCTCCCTCAGCTACAGGACTTTGCTCCCACCCTGGTGCCTGCCCTGGGCTCTGAGGTCCTGCTATCTCTCACAGGGAGGTTTGGGGTCCCTTCAGTCACTCACACGGACACCGTTTCCTTCTGCTTCTGCCTGAAGGTGGAGGAGCAGGAGTGGGTGACTCAAAAGAGTGTATCACAGGAGTGAAACGAAAGCTAAGAATTACAGTTCATTTTACCTTCCTAAAACACACCAGGTCCTGACCTTTACATCATCACCCAGCTTAGTCTGGGACCTCAAAATGGCCACTTTCTTTCTCCTGTTTTTTTTGTCCACTTTCTGTGACAGTCCCTATGCCGAGCTGTCACTCTGTGTTATCCTGTGGTAGGGCTCCTCAGGCTCTTCTCTGAGGTTCACACAGCCAGAATTTCCACGTCCATTATTGTAAAGGATTTTCATACACACATTTGCAAAACAACTACTGGATTTTTCTCCTTTATACTATTAAAAATTTGAGTGTGGGCCAAAGTCTTACTCTCAATGGCCTAATACAGACTTCATACAGAAATGTGTGAGATGGAGATGAGGCAGCAGATGAGCAGCTACTAAAGCTCTAAAGACATCAGGAAAATACAGACAGGAAAGGAGACAAAACCTTCTGTTCAAAAGGAAAGAGAGGACTGAAATGCCACCCGAGTTGGTTTTTTTCCCTTCTTTTAGACCTCATCTCATGTTGCCTGGAGTTGAACACTTAAAGCAGACAGCAAGTCAGAAGGATGGTTTTTTCATGTTTTTATTTACTAAGGTTTTTTATTGTGTGTTTTATATTGCAAACCCCACCCCTAGAACTCTTCCCTCCCTTCCCCCCAAAATAAACCAAAAAGGAGCAATAATAATAGTAATAAATATAGTTCCACCTACTGAGACAAGCCTAGTGTTGACTGGGGTCCAGTCAGAATAACTCAATATTGGCTACTGCACTGCTAAGAACTGGAAAATCAAACAATATCCCCGTGTAAAACAAAGCAAAGGAACCCAACAGAAGGAGGATGTTCACCAGACTGGTGGATGGAACACATGTCTACCAGAGACAGCCCTCAGGGTGTTTCTGTGCACCTCCATTTGTCTGAGTGTCCACAGGGGTTGTTGAGATTCAAGTACCAATGCAGCAGTCACAGGACAGTCATCCACAAGGGCTTGGCATTGCTGGGCTGAAGAAGACCTTTCCCACCTGCTTATATTAGATACCCCTTGATCCAAACAGCTTCATTCCCAACCTCTTGAGATGCTTGTTCTAGGGGCCCTCTAGCATACAGGGAAAAAAGGGTCACTAAAACAAATAGAAAACTTAAAAGGATACTGTGAGTCTTCCTTCTAGGAACTGCCTCATACCTAGGAAAACACGAGAGGGTCTGCTTCAACTCCTTCAACTGCTTCTGTTTTGAGATGGACCTGTACATATTTAGAAAAGCAGGATCTATGTATTACGATGATCCCCGCCAATTGGTCCTACAGGAGGGTCAAAACTGCCATGTATTTGAAAACTAGGAGATATATATAGATATAAATAGATGTGTGTGTGTGTGTGCGTGCTTACACATGTGCATAAATAGACTACATATGTGTATAACTGGATACTATATATATAAAAGCATGTGTGTATCTATATATAGATATATAAAAACTATACACACACACACACACACGCACCCCTCCCGCCACACACACTCACACATACAGAGTTGTATGTAGCTAGTAGAAAAAACATTTTCTAGAGTACCCCTGACCCTTTATAAGGAAGACCAAAGCTGATTACATCTGAATTCTGAGCCACCGAAGCACGTCGAAGCAGGAGTGCCCAGGAACGCTTGCAGCGACATTCAAGATACAGGCACATGTCAAAGAGTTTTGCAAACAAGTCGGTATAAAAAACAACTGTCAGCCAGTGGTTTGGGGGGTGGGAGGAGGTAAGAGAGGGAGTAATATGGACCTGTATCGTTAGGGTAATGATAGTTAAGTTTTTTGGCACTGCTGCATCAAGTCCTGCTTTCCCTCTGAGGGCTGGAGGGGGCCTGGGATAGCTGGAAACAGAGGGAGGCTGGACACATGTTTCTAACCAGTGTTAGAAAAGTTGAGCACCTGACTCTTTACTGTGAGGTGGCTGGAGACACCTCTTGGCCTAAGAACAAATGAAAGAGAAAGGATCAAAGTAAAAGAAAAGGAGATGTTTGCTCTAGAGGTAAAAGCTGTAGCTTCTGTAGCTTCTTAGTGCTGTGTGCATCCAATGGCCCCTTATTGTTTTCAACCCACTTTGACCCCCTTAAATCGGGGGAGCACAAAAAAAATCCATCTTGATGTGCCTTGCCAGGCCCCAGATGTGTCCAGTGCTGCTGCAACTGCAGGGTGAGACCAAAGCCAATCAGGTGCAGGCTGTTATTGCTGGTGAAATCAAGTGAACGATTTCAATTCCCCCATCGGAGGAGAAGCATGGACCATGGCTGGCCAAGTTTCTGGTCTAGTCTGGTTTAATGGTTTAAACACAGTTGCAAATCTTGGGGATTCTTGGAAGGGCACCAGTATTACCTTCGGTGCCTCAATGCTCAAACTCCCCTGGGCTAAGGAGGACAAGGCCTGGGGTGACTGCACCCTGCTTCTCAATCTTTTTCTACCCAGTTCTCTGCAAAGCAGTCAGCCCATGGACACTGACCCACTAAAACGAGAGAGGGAAGGTTAAGGCCCTGCCTCTTTCTTCACCCCTCGCCTTGCTTTGCATGCCCCAACCCGGAAGGCAGCACACAAGCTTTCTAAACCCTGGAGAGAGAGGTTGAAGCTTGGGCTCTTCTGCTGGCTGAGGCCAGTGGCCTGATGTGTTGGCAGAAAGATGGGACTTTTCCTGCAACCCATGTCCACAACACCTACAAAAATAGAGTGGAGATATTCACTGCCCTCCTTGTGACTTACAAGGGATTGCTTCTGGTTCCCACTAGACCATCAGTGGAATAAGAAAGACACAGCCATCTGAAGCGAGGCCTGTCCATCTCCTGGTCACTTTTATCCTCTTTCAATGGAGCCCAAACAAAAACTCAGACCTTCTGAAATCCTTAGAGGGGACCACATTAACAAAACCCACCCTTCTTCTTGATTCCTCTGCAACCTGCTGATCACAGGAGAAAACCCTATAGGAAGTGAAACTTTCTGCTGCTCACAGTGAGCCATCCAAGTCCCCCCAGAACCAGGTGCTGTGGGCCAGGTTCACAGACAGTGCAAAACTGAGGCCAACCAGAGCTGTTGGAAAAACACCAGCTACAGGCCTGACCTGATGATCCCTTTTATGGTCCATGTCAACCTCAGATCTTTGTCTCAACAGGAAAACCTTTTTTTTTTGGTGGCTTCTATGGCTGATCATTCATATGTTCCAGCTCAGGCACACGCCTTGTCTGTGCGTTACCTCGTTGGATTCAATTTGCTCATATCCTTTTGTTCCATGTATTAAAATATTCTATAAAATCAAGTGACCAAAAATCTATAGCTCTAAGAATACCTGGTTATCTTCTTTTTTGTTATTTTCTTTTTTCTTTTTTTCTTTTTTTTTTTTTTTTTTTGTGTGTGTGTGTGTGTTTTTGTCTGTTTCTAATCACAGTTAAACCTAAACAAAAGAAATGGAGAAAAAAAGAGGTGGGGGGATGGGGGGGAAGGAAAGGAAAAAAATGATTCATGAAAGTCTAATCAGGAACTGAATTGCATGGCTGACATAACCAGCTCTCAGAAGGACTCCTCACAAATTGGAGGGCAGTTTGGATCTGACAGGTTCCAGATCCCCTGTGAGCACTATGGATTCTTTCCGCCCACCAGCAGTCAGAGAAGCAGCGCCTGCAGCGCTGGCCCCAAATACCAGCGGATGTGGTAAAGAACCTGAGGACATCTGACGGGGTAAAGTCACACGCCCAGGAATTGAGCTACAAGGCTTCCCAAGAAGTCCGGTCCCTCCACCAGGAAAAGGTGAGAAGCTGGAAACAGATTCTCTAGAGGAATGAGAACTTTGGCTCAGTGTCTGAGCCAGCTCTTGGGGCAAAGATGGCTGGGAAGCAGAAATCAACTTGATGTCCTGGTTCAGACGTCCTGGTGGCACGGGTGGCGTGCTCTTGGACTGCAGGATCTGTGGAGGTGGGCTGGCGGTCTGAGGCAGAAGCAGAGATCCGTGAGAGCCTGAGGCCCCGGATGGGCCACACTGAAAAGTTCTTGTTGTCACTGGGCTCTGATTAGGAGGACTAAGGCCAGAAGGGGTGTAACAGGGAGAGGCGACAGCAGACTGTTGTAGTGGAGACCCGGAGGCAAAAGGTGGTCGTTCTTGGTGGAGCTGAGCTATCGTTCCAGTTAAAGATCCTAATGCACTTGGATGTGTTTGGCACAGGCCTGAGGACGGCCCGCTGGAGGCCTGTGCCAGCTGGCTTAGGCTGGAGGATGGAGAGTTGGAAGAAGGAGCGGGTTGGAAGTGATTCATTCCCCCCAGAGTCCCACTGCCTGAGAGCTGCTGCAACTGTCCCCCCTGCAGTGGTCTTGTGGTGGGCTGGAACTGTTTCAGAAGACTGGGAGGTGAGTTTGATGAGAGCTGGGTGAGTGATGTTGATGGCGAGCTAGTTGTGGCTTGCTGGAAGTGCCCAAATCCGCTGCTGGAAAGGCCTGGTGGCTGCTGCTGCTGCTGGATGGGCTGAGCTGTGCCCAAGGGTGATCCAGAAGGTGCGTGTTGGAACTGGCTCAGCCCCGCAGAGGATGCACTGCTCAAACCCAGCTGGCTTGAGCCACCTGGAGGGGATCCCACCTGGAACTGGCCTAAGCCGGCGGCAGCTGAGAATCCTGCGAGCTGCTGGATGTGGAAGGAAGAGGACGAAGGGGTTTCCGCTCCTGGTGTATGCAGCTGGGATGGAGTACTGGAGGGAGAGCCAATGGCAGAAGGGCCAGTCGATGGGATGAGAGACTGAAGCCTTTTCAGCTGTCTTGGAGTCTGGTTGGATTGCTGTCCCAAGGAACCCAAGACGGACACCGGAGGACGGAAGATGGCTGTCGGGAGGCGTGGGTGGTGGGTCAGAGCTATCGCGACAGAAGTGGTGGCTGCTGCAGCTTGCAGAGGTGCCTGGATCAGCGGAGTCCAGATGACTGGGGTGGGTGTGGATGCGGCAGCGGCAGCGGCGGCAGCAGCAGCCTGGACATTGTGAGCACAATGTGCCATCTCCCTGTCGTGCTGCACAATCTGCTGGATGATCTCATTCTCCTGATAGTTGAAAACACCCGAATTGAGGTCATGCTGGACTTTATGCAGCAGAATGGAATTTTTCTTGCCTGTAGATAAAGTGAAGAGAGAAAGGGTCATTCTGATATGTTTAAGTGTATGTAAAGGCTGCCTCAAAACTTCCTGACAGACTTCCCTCAAACTGCTAGCACTGTTGTGATGGGATCTCTGTGCTCCAGCAATACAATGAAAACATCACATCCTCTGCTTTTGTGGTATGATCAACAAGCCTCAAGATCCCATAAAAACTGTGCCCCACAGGACAAATATTCCTAGTCAGATGGTAAAGACACTTCTGAGAAGTGCGGCAGACTGCAAAGTTATGAGTCTGGGAGGTTCCCATTTGCACCTCCATTAGAAAAAGAGAAGAAATCCACAGGCTGCCACTTTTTGTTTGTTTGGTTGTTGTTGTTGTTGCAAAGGAAAACCTAAAAAATCTAAGTCCAGTAAAATCTCCAGAGTCCTCAGCTACTTTCCTCAGCTACATCTTTTCCTCATCTGTCTCATGCAACTTGTTCACTCTGGAGTCAAATATGTGGTTTGAGCTGAAAAGGGAATTTCTCTATGAATAAGGACAGAAGGACTTATTCCCCTGCTGGAAAAGCTCAGGGTGCCCTAGTAAGAGAGCTCAGATATGCTGTAGTTACCAACTTACGTGGCTGTGCCCTTCTAGTCCCAACTTTAAGGAAAGTGCAGGCCAGCAAACATCATGTTCCAGCTGGACTTCCTAGCCTGCAGCAAAATATTATCTCAGCGCTTTGCCTTTTCAATGGGCTGGAAAACGCGGCGTGATGAGTTTGTCTGGTCTGAGAGTGCACCTGGCACTGAAGGGATGTGCTTGCCTGGACCAAAGGACAGAACCCTTCAACACGGGGGGATGAGCTGCTGCCAGCGATGCCCTTTCAACAAATGCCTTCCCAAAGGGGAGGGTTTTGGATGTGGACAGGCTCTCCACAGAATGGCTTTCATACCTCTGTTCTCGGAACAGCGTGTGAATGGGTAACTGTGCCAGCACTGATTTATAAGGAGCTGGAATATGCTGATCTGAATAATTTTCTTACACAGTTAGTGTGGATTAGATCCCTGTTCTTGCCTTTTCAAGGGTCCTCTATCCTGACAATATAAGCCAGTTTGAATTGATGACAGCACCTGCCTATGGGCTTCACTTTGTTTACGTTTAGTGAAGCTGTTTGGATTCGAAGGGTGCAGCCTAACAAGTTGTGGGGGGATAGAGGGGTTCTGTGTGCAGGCATGTGCATACCTGGTCCTCCGGTGGCGTGTCTTGTCCACAGCTCATTTTCTAGCTAAAGCTCAGGGGACGAGTGTAGAAGGGTTACCTCTAGATGAGGCACCAGCCAGTTTGGATCAGATCAAAAGCTCTATTAACCCTCCTCCCAAACCAAATGGATCCTCAGGCCCATTAGCAAACTTCTGCTCTGATTCAAATGTCATTTCTGCTGGTTCCTATCTGATCACTTCTAGTTCCTGTACAGGACCAGGACAAACAGACAGCACCTTGCCATTTGCTGGGGATTTACAGAGCACAAGATAGAGGCAGGCATGGAATGGAGGCCTGGAAGTGGAAGGACCCCTTTTTCTGGTCTAGGTGATCCTGCTCTGGCAGGGGGCTTGGACTGGATGATCTTTTGGGGTCCCTTCTGGCCCCTGACATTCTGTGATTCTGTGTGATTCTTTTGCTGTATTTTAACCCCCAAATCATGTCACACTTCAAGAATTAAAGGCTGGCAGCACAATTCATGTCAATTAGGTTTCCTGCAAGCAAAGGTTTGACCATTAAATTTATCTCCACACTTTCATAAAATCACAACTTTCAAGATAAGCCAACTGTTGATATTACTGACTAAGAGCACAGTATGATATGCAATTTGTCCCATTCAGCATTCCAGTTTAAAGTGGTCAGCTGATATTTTACAAGAAAGAATGGTTAAGAGTTCCCAGTGAGATTCCAGAGGGATTTCCTCTCAATCCTATACCAGTCAGACCTCAGATCTTTATGTACAGATGTGGGTACATCTCTGTGCACAGATGACATCTAGACTGTCATTTGGGTTTTTTAGATATCATGTATCTTTTACATCTGCAGCAGATAAAAGAGTTTAAGGACATGCCTCTTGCTCTAGCCAAATGTACAATCAAATGTCTGACTGCAGAGAACTTGACACTCTGAAGAGGGTAGCTGCTATCCTAAAAAGTTACTCTGAAAATACAGTCTCAAATATAACTAGTTGAGTTCCAAATCTACCATCAGAAAAAGAGTGAAACAATTACTGTACAAACAAGGAGGATATCGTAAAGTGTAAGGGAGATATGAGTCACAACCACATACAACACTAGGAAGGCACACAGCATCGTGTTTCAGTTCTGGTGCTGAGCTGCAAAGCATGAGAATATCCACAACAATCAGGCTCAAAAACCACCAGTGAATAAAGTACAGTGTATTCAGCTTCTCTCAGAGAAAATGTGATTTGATACTGATTTCTAGGGAGTCTCATGGATGAAGGGCATTCGCTCAGAACCATTCCCTTCAGTTCCAGAAGGGCCCATGACAAGCCCATTAAAAAAAAACCAAAGGAGCAATCTAACTGTACTTGTAGTCATGCATTGGAAGAACACACTGAGGGGTTTTCCTTCACTGTACTTGGGGAAATAAAGCGTCTGTCTCTTTTAAAAGGACAAAATGTGGCTCTAGCAACTGAGAGCTGCGCAATAGGGCTAGTTCTGAGTGGGTAGAGCTTACAGTCTACATCTAAGCTGAGCTGCACTGTAAACCCAAACCACTAAAATGCTGACAGACCTTTGATTCTGGATCTGCAACTGGGACATGTCTGCAGTGGGCTGTGGTATGGAATGCTTACTGATTTTGTGGTTTACCTCCTGTTAATCGCTCCCCCCCAAAAAAAAATCTACAAGGCACATGAACTGGCCTTTCTTTTCTCGCCTCAGAGAGAGATACCAGCCCTGGAAAGGACTCAGTCCTGAAGGCAAACGGTGCTCTGAGCTGCTAATGTCATTACAGAGAGAACGTGTCTGTACTGTGGAGGTGTATGTGTGATACGTATAGACTGTCTGGTTTATTGTATACTGGACTGCACTAGGCAGCACTGGATGCCCCCTGAACAGAGACATCCTAGTTCTACCTGCTGCTCCTGCAGCCAGGCACGCCAGAGGCAGCGCGAATGTCACCTTTAAACTAAAGAGCATTGCAGCAATGAACATAAAGAGAGCAAATAGTGCAGAAAATCACACTGCACACACACATGGAGTAATTGGTATCTGCTAGAATCACATACATGCTCACGAACAACTTAGATCACAAAGAGTTGCTTAAACAGAAACAGAAATACTAAATTGCTCTGAGGGTGAAGAGAAGGAACAACCTATCTAAATAAAACAGACAGGTAGGAGAGGATCCATCTGGCACACTTGAGTTCAAGAGGGATTCAGGCTTCAGGTTTGTAATCATTCTCTTTCTGGAGAGGAAGGTACAAATCCCAGCATGGGCAATCTGTAGCTATCCTGCACAACTGCAAGGTCAGGGTGTGGATGGGAGATGGCATGCTGGGTTCAAAGCAGACAGGAAAAAAAGCTGCCTTACCACATCGGCTTTCTTGCAGGAAAACGGGGCTGAGGAGGAACAGCAAATGTTGCTAGTGCAGCTTTCCAAAAAGCTCAAAAATGGCAACTGCTCCACATCTCCATCATTACACCTCATCTCATTCTTTTAATTCCATGTCACCTGTCTTTGGCTTCTGATTTCCTTGCCTGTGCTTGAATAGCCTGCAATTTCCAACAGTCCCCTCAATTCAAACAAGAACCCAGAGCAACGTTAATCAGAGCTGCATGGATGAATTGAGGGGACTGATGTTTTCATAACCAGAGCTCTTGAAAACACAGGAAGAGATGAAGAGCAGATTCTGGTTTCCTTGGCAGAGCACTAAATAGAGAATATACTAACATTTTCCAAACATGCCTATGATTTCCTGGAAAATGGTTTGATCAAAGTGCCTTAAATTTGTGTCAAATTGATAAAATAGTTCCAGCAAAACCCGTGGAATGATTTTATTATTTTTATTTTAGTTTTTAAACAAAAACATTTCAGCTTGCCTTTGAAATTACACTTTACTGTCTCCCTGAGCCCAGCTCGAATCTATCAACTGTTTCATTAGACCAAATTTTTCTTTTTTATTTTGCCAAGAAAGTCTCAAATTTCTGCTCCAGAACATTAAAAAAAAAAAAAGACTGGAAACATTCTTTCAGTTATGGAAGGGGAGAGGAATTTTTCAAAATCACTTTTAAAAATTGTCATTGGTTAGCAAACAAAAATGAATCAGTTCCACCATTCTAATTAATTGTATCATTTACATGATGTTTCCACACACCAATATGAGCCTTATTAGTTGCTTCTGGAAACAATCTTCCCTCCAACCAGCACCAGGTGAGAACAGGCACACAGCAGAGTCCTGGTGGGACCAAGACTGATTAAGGCTCTGCTTGAAACATAAGGCAACAGCAGGAGCAAGTTTGCTTGGGCCAGTGGTTCTGAGATTATTTTTTCTCCTACTCATTCTATTTATGAAATTGCTTCAGTTTCAAATTCATTTCTCCTGCTCTGGATTTATTGTCACAGCACCTGGCTCAAAGGGAGAGCAGAAAAGACAGCAATCAGAGGACTGAAAGGCTTATTAGTTTGTCTCTGTGTAACCCTAATTTAACTGATGTTCTGCAGCTCTCAGCTACCCCCAGCGATCTGTGGCAGAGTCCTGTGTTCTTGCTAAGCCAGTGAGAACCTTCATTAGGAGGTAGGAGAAGGGACTCCTATTTCCCCTTCAGTTTAATCACGGCAGCATGGAGGCTTTAAGTAGAGAGTTTCTCATTCTGTGTTATTTATCCCACATAAATTAAAGTGCTGAGCAGAGTCTGAGGTAGTAAGATAAACAAGCCACCCAAGCATCTCTCCTAAAAGCACTATACAAATTCACTGAGATGCCACGGAGCTGGCACAGGAGCCACCTGCACCCACCTCACATAGCAGCTCCTCAGCCTTGTTCACTCTGAGGTTGCTCAAAGCCCCTTCCCTTTTTACAGAGGTGAGAAAAGCTGCCCTGGGCTTCTGCAGAGCAACTGGTATGTGACAGCCTGTGGAAGGAAGGACTGGGCAGCTCCTGAGCAGCCACTTGGGCTGGATGTGCCCCTGAACAGGACTGAGGGACAATTCAACTCATGGAGCTACAGGAGCACAGTCAGGTAAAGGATTTAAAGCCTAAAACATCTCTTTGTACAGCTCCTAACACAATATGCTTTTTTTCCCTTGTGGTTAGACAAAAAATAAATATTATCAATGGAGTGCTCTGTGTTCTAAAAACTCCCTGTGTTCCTCACTGCAACAACAGGCTAAATAAAGGGGAGAAAAAAAAAGAAGTTATTTAGAGCCTAGAATATGTTCATAGCAAAACTACTGGTGCTTTGAAGTAGAGTGGGGTATTGTAAAATTATGGAAACTAAGCAAATAGCTGTTGCTCCTTTAATAAAGAATTGCAAAGTCAGATTTTCAGCCACTGTAGATAGCACACAAAGGAATGGGGAGAAAGGCTCATGTGAGTTCATAAAAGGAGCCAGCACTCAACAATAATTCTTGTATCAAATAATCAAAATTAGCCTTCTGTTGTTAAAATTCTGCACAGACACGGGGGAAATTAGCTGTGACTTTCTGTTCGTTTCCCTTTTCAGTGCTGTCTAAGCCCACTGGCTGCAGTTTAAGAATTCAGGTCACTAAATTGCTTTCTGCATTTGCATGTATTTGAAATAATCTCCCTTTATTAGGCTGGCTTATGCCCTGGCCTGCTGTCAAAGTGGCTGCCCCCTGCCACGTGGTTACTCCTTTCAGGTCTTCGCTGCTTATTATTCATATGACCAGGTTACTAAACACCCTGCTTGGCTCAGGGGTTGCAGCAAAGGACTCCCAGCACAAGGTGGTCTTTGCTCTCCCTTGCCTATGGGTTACTGGTGTCCCTCCTGGTACAGCTCTCACCTGACACTGCTTCCTCCTCCTTTTCCCTAAACCAAACAGGTATCTTCCAAAATACATGGCCTCTCTTTTAATGGACAGAACACAACTTTGAACTGGGCCAAACTGCTGTAGGTCAAATAATGCACAGTGAATAATGTTATCTGATGAAACTCATGGCAGTTAAACAAAGCTTTAAATTATGCTCTTTCCCCCCAATCTTCATATTTATGCCCATCATACAGAGCTTACAAAAAAAAAATACTTGCGTATATAGAGCTATCTAGAGCAAACTGTTTGCAGATATCACTGAATGGGTGTAAGAACGGTGTAACTGGAGTGCCTGTGCTGCCCAAAGCGCAGTGTCCTGGCTGTTGCTGACTGCTGGAGACTGAAGCCAAAGAGCTGCCTTCTCCTTAAGTGGCAGAAGTGCTTGTGTCTGGAGCCAAAGCTCCTGCACTCAATTCTCAGTGACCTGCTGGAGCTGACAGCTGTGACAGAGACACACTCTGGAAGACTCTGGACATTCTGGCACTGTTTTTCTGTCAGTTGTGTGCTTTGCAGTGCGGTCTGGCTGCAGATAGCTACTGGACTGCCTTCAAAGCAGGAAAGTCCCCTGAGTCTAGAGGTGACCAAGGTCATTTACAAAGTCAAGGCCAGGTCTCCTGAGATCTCATCACCACCTATCACTGTCCCTTCTATTGGTTTTAGGCTTTATTTTCCTTTTAGAACTGTATGAAGAATGGCACTTTATATTCAGGTGAACAGGGCTTCCACTTCACCTTGAATAAACTGAAGTAATTTGCATTAACCCATAGCTGGAGAGTTGCTGATATATTTCCTTAGCCTCAAAAGAAAATACTCTTGAGTCTGGGCCTTCACTTGCAAATAAAAATAAACTCAAATATTCAATTCTTGCTGAAGCTTGGGCTCCTACCCTGCATATCTGTGCTAGACAGCATTTCCAGGGTGTGCTTCACCTAAGCCGTGGCAGATAGCCACCTTAGGAGAAGACAAGTAACATTCTAAATGCCTTTTTCTCAATGCTGACTAGAAAAGTCAAATCCAGATCTCCACATTGTAGTGCTGGAAATGATGGCAGAGGATTTCAAGTCAGAGGAATACACGTAGTGCTATTTGAACTTTGATTCCTCATAAACAGTTATGTCCCTGGGTTATTCAGGTGATGAGAAAGAAGCCAACACAGGAGGACCTGGGTTTTCACTTGGCAGCCACTGATACCTGCACCTGCTTGGTACTTGGATAATAAGATCCCACCTTCTTAAAGGGCTGGACAGAGTTCAAAGTGATTTTGAAATCAAGCATTCTCCCAAAGTGCATGTGCTGTAGCACTGTAGACTTAGTCCATGGCAACTTCTCTCCTTACATCACCTGGGCCTGTATCAGCAGCCTCAAAAAAGAAACACACACACACACACACACACATATATATATATATATACGCAGCCTTACAATGAATCTGCTTGCTCACCTCACATGTGTGGCTCCTTGGGGGTTACTCACCTGCATACAGTAAACAAATCTGGAACTACAATGTTGATACGGTGCAAAATCTACACTGAGTACAAATTGTTTTATTTCTACACATTTCAGTCCATTTCACTCCTTTGTATGACCGTATGGTCCCTGCCACAAGGGAGCAGGCAGGTAAGAAGTATTCAAAGACTGAGTTCCACCTTTGATAGTGTTATTTTCCCTGTAGAGGAGATGAGGAACTGAGGCATAGAGCAAAGGCGTGACAAGGACAAGCAGGGAATCTGTGGCAGAGCTTGGCACAGGGCCCAGACCTTCTCATTCACAGCTCACCTAGCCTAACACTGGCCAGCCCTTCCTCTGAGGCAGCAGATCCCAGAGGATAATAGTCATGACCTGGACAAGCTGGGTTGCAAAGCCAACAGGATTGTAATTGCAGAAACACGATCATGAGCTGACAAATAGGGTACCCAGCCAAAAAGTTTTGTGGCTTTATATGACACAGCTTTTAACACTTCAACCACTGTAATACCTTGAATGGACACTGTTGTACCACAGTAATATCTAATTATATTTAGAGACTGGTACTGTGTTGTCTTCACTTTCCTTTGTGGTTTTAGACCTGCACACCTGGAGGAAGTACAAGGCACTTTTAAGCCTGGGTTAACTGGGAGCCTTGTATCAAAACATATGAGACTGGCATTCAAAACGTATGCATTTTAAAACATCTGGTGAAAAATTTCCTAACAAGACTGAAAAAATAACTTCCTCTGGCTTTAAGTACTTTTCAACTCTCACCAGTCACTTTGATACAGATGATAAGCGGCTTTAATACAGACAGTTATGGTATTTTTTACAGCATGACAAACAATGGAAAAGAACTGTCCCTTGATATCTTTTGAACGCATCGGTGAATTTTGATTGGACAATATTCACAACCCATATTGTATTTCCATTCAACCAACATTTGAGCGGTTGTGGTTTACAAGTGCAAATACTTGTGAAAATCTAATTTTCAGCTTCAACAGTCATTGAAAGCCAGTTTAAAGCCAGTCAGGAACAGAATGATGTGACTTATGTAACTGATGCATCACAAACTGGCACGATTCACAAATGCTTGTCTGACAAAGAATTACTCACTGGAGAAATTAATAAATCCTTTCAACATACAAATATTACCAAAAAATGTTACAGCTTTGTCAACAAGAAAAATAGGAAGATGTAATCAGTGATAAAATGAGCGTTAATCAGGGATCAGCCTAACTTCCTTGAGTCTCAGACTTCAGGCCCGGAGCCTGCATGGGATATTCTTCAGGTTCATGAGTTCTTTAGAGTCTGAAGTTACTCAGAGAGCAGAGTTAACCAGGGGCACAGATCTTTGTGAATCCCAGCCATAGCAAATTCATGGAGATTAATCCCTTCCAGTATTTAAAGAGCTGTGCTGGTCTACAACTAGCTGAATGTCAGCCAGTGTGTGCCCAGGTGGCCAATAAGGTCACCAGCATCCTGGCTCGTATCAGCACTGGTGTGGTCAGCAGGGCTAGGGCAGGGATCATCCCCCTGGACTGGGCACTGGGGAGGCCACCCCTTGAATCCTGGGTTGAGTTTTGGGCCTCTCGCTCCCAGAAGGACATTGAGGGGCTGGAGCATGGCCAGAGAAAGGCAGCGAAACTGGGGAAGGGTCTAGAGCACAAGTCTTGGGAGAAGTGGCTGAGGGACCTGGGGTTGTTCAGCCTGGAGAAAAGGAGGCTCAGGGGAGACTTTCTTGCTTGCCACAACTCCCTGACAGGAGGCTGGAGCCAGGTGGGGTTGGTTTCTTCTCCCAAGGAACAAGCAACAGGGGAAGAGGAAACAGCCTTGAGTTGCAACAGGGGAGGTTTAGGTTGGACCTGAAGAACAATTTCTTCCCCACAAGGGTTATCAAGGCCTGGCCCAGGCTGCCCAGGGCACTGGTGGAGTCCCCATGATCCCTGGAGGGGTTTCAAAGCTGTGGAGATGTGGTGCTGAGGGTTTAATGGTTTGAGTGGTTGAGTGGTTTAGTGGTTTGATGGTTTAGTGGTGACCTGGCAGTGCTGGGTTAATGGTTGGACTCTATGATCTTAAAGTTCTCTTCCAACCAAAACAGTTCTATGATTCTATTCTGTGTTTCTACCTAGACAAGCTTAGACTGTGCCGTACAAAATCTCCCTATAGCAGGTAATTCTGTAAACATCTCTCCAGTCACTGTGACTGGATGGACTGAGATTTTTCTCCCTGCTCTCTCTCTCAGACATTCCTCACTGCATGGGCCTTACGCTGGTACTGGAACAGTGATAGAGCCTCTGAATTATTTCATGTACTCAGTGAGGCATGTGTTTCTCAAGGACATGTTGTCATCTGGGTAGAAAGGAGTTAGTGAATGCACCACTGACTTGGAAAGAGGCTCCCATTTGCTTCTGTCTTGTGTACAGATCCTGAGCTGAATGCAGTAACAAAAAATATGGTCCTGCTTCTGATCATAACCAACTTTCATGAACTGCTGTTCCTTAACTTCAGTCCTTTAGAATAATCCCTCTACTTTCAGAGAGAGTCTCAGCAGAATTCTTGACTCCCCTAAGTACATGCTGGTACCCAGCCACTGCACTGCTCTTTCTGCATGGTGCACGTTTCAGCAGAAGATGAAAAAATGCCTTATTGATAAAGACAGGGTTTCCATGGGAGCTGCCAAGGTCAGTATGATGCTGTTTTGGGAAACTCCAGCCCAAGAGTCCTGGGCACAATGGGGTTGGAAAGTGCTATTAAGATGCTATTTTGCAATAGTAGAGGATGCAAAGTTGAGAGAACAGGCAGCTCTCAAGACCAATTGTCAGGGAAACAAGGGTAGCAGTAGGATTTTCAATGCACGGCTCTCAATGGCTCTGCCTTTTCCACAGCACAGGGATTGATGTTGTCTCTGGTCAGCAGAATGGCAAAAGGAGGGGAGGACAATGACAGAGCTCTGCACCAAAGGGCCTGTTCTTCCAGTTGCTTTGTGTCACCTTCTGACCTTATGTTGACATTTTGCAGCTGCCTGTGGGAGGGAATTTCTCCCAGGGGAAGAAGCACATGAGGTTCTTTATGCTGGTTCAGAATTTTCCATGAGTTTTAGTTCTGTGTGCTGCTGCTTTTTGGTTTCCTGATGTGAAAACCAAGAAGCACAGGATACCCTGCTCGCTCACCTGTATACACTGTTGTAGAAAGCACCAGGCTAGGAAGCTGAGCAGCAATGCCCACTTCCAGATGAAGAACTTGAGATAAAGTCAAGCTGGCCTATCCCTGGTTGCTCCTGACATTACATTTTCACAGTGGTTTGTACAATCTAATTTAAGTAACTCAAGTGATGGGACTATTGCCACTTACACTAGGGCCTCATTAGTGTGGGCTTTGCCAAACTCTACATATTTAGCTCATAACCTTTTCCTCAGGGGTCACACTTCCTGATTTGCAGCAGGTAATGAGATGCACAGAATACAATGTTCCTGGCATGAAAAGCCCCAGAGGCACTTCACCCCTTGCTGAGATGCCGGCTTATTCCCTACCCTCCTCACCCCATTATCCTCCTTGCCTTCTGCATTGTACTCAGACCCGCACTGACCTTTCTGACTCTGAAAAATGAAAATGCATGCAGTTTGAAGAGATGTATAATAAGAAGCTAAAGAAGTTAGCCTGGGATTCTGAAATGCTTGGTCCTCAGCTCTGCAAAGACTTCTTGAGTGACCTTGTCTAAGTCACTTAATCTCTCTGTGTTAAATGTCTCTGACTGTGATCAAGGAATGTTATCCTGGTTTCTAGTTAGTCAAAGAAATTTGCAGCACAGATTATGTCTCCTACAGGACAGGAGAGCATCCTGGGATGGGTCACTATGAGCTATAGCAATCCAGTAACACTCTTGGGTTAATTGTATTTACACAGGGCTGTGGGAGGCTAGCCTTGTATCAACGGTGTATTTACACATTCTGAGCTAAAATTCCAAATTTAGTGAATTCAACACCGATGGCTTCAGTTGCAGATCTTGGTTCTTGAAAAAGACCTCCTGGAAATGAATGGAAGCAGGAGCTGGAAGAAACATGTATGTGGGAGATAGCAAAGGGAGAAGGATGTGGATTTAACTGATTCTGAATGGGGATCTATTCAGTTCAGGATGAACTTCAGCAGGAGCTGAAGTTGGGCAAGGAGAGATAGGCTGAGATCTCCTTCAGTTCCCACCTCCAGCAAAACACCAAGCCTAGAGACGAGGCGGCAGGGGAGCAGACCCTCACACCTTCTACTTACCAATTCTGTCCAGCCTGTCAAGAGCCACAGTTTCAAAAGCTCGCCGCATCATGGGATACTCTTCCAGCACCTCGTTGAAGTTGTCCACCGAGAGGGAGTAGAGCCGGCAGTAGGTATCAGCTCGCACACTGGCCGTGCGCCGGCCACGGGTCAGCAGGCAAATTTCTGGAATGAAAGACCCAGCCTGAGAACACTGGGACAGACACCATCACCCCCACAATACCAGACCTGTTCACCATCCGCTCTCCTCTCTAGCTGCCCTCCACCTGCTCTCCCACTGCAAACATCAACAGTGGTGATATTCTGCACGTGCAGTAACATTTAAAAATACCAGGGGGCTTGGTTGTGGCAGCTGCTACACACACTTGCACCTCAGGGATCCCACTGATCTAATCAGCCAGACAAGTTTTGTTATGGTGGATTATCAAAGATACCATTTGTGCCTTCAGACTGGAGAAGCTGTCTTCCTCCAGCTCCTCATGGGCACTGGGAGCAGAAGGTCAAGCCGTGCTCTCATTAAAGCTATTTCTCTCTCTAGATTTGTAGTAAAGGCTCTGCGCTGACATGTGGCTTTGATGCCTGGTAAGAATTTTGATCCCCACGCCCAGAACATTTGTCTTTGCAAAGTTTTCGAAGATTTTTGTAGATATGCCACAAGCTTTCAGATTATCAGGGAAAGTACAGTTAGTAACACCTACTAACTCTTGGTGTATTTACACTATAGCCATCTACTCCTAGGAGAATGCTCAGCTGGCTACAGAACAGAAAGCCCTTGACTCTACCATCAAGGTCTGACTTGGGCACAGAAGCTGCTTAAATGTTCAGTGGAGAGCTCCTGAATACTGCTTTTTCCACTAATTACACGGAGTATGGGCAGCTAAGACAAGCATTTAAAGCCAGGTGGTGTGACCTAAAGACACAGCTTTCTTTCTCTGTGCTGTGTGGTGGGTATCAATCCACCAGCACCACTCCCAGGATTCATTCTGGGTGTACTGGTATAGCAGCACTACAAGGTTCTAAGTGCATTATTAGGCTGCTTTCCTAAGGCAATGATGCTTATGAGACCCAGGAGTTGTGGGGATGTCCTGACCACACTGATGTCCTAGGCAGTTTAAATTTGTCAGTCAAGGTATCCTGCATCCAGTGCTTTGTACTGAGACACACATCTCCCAGATGCCTTGGGCTGTCAGTGAGGTCTGTGTGAGGGTCTGGAGGAGGGGTGTTTCTGTGTTACTCAGGAGAACAATATCCTAAATCTTCTCTTAGAGTCTTCTCTTACCTCATGCTAGTTCACTGTTCCAGAGCTCGGCTGCTGACCTTCAAGACATTTTGCTGAGCCACAGGCTGGGGAGATGATGGACTATGTTTTTTCCTCTGTGCACTTTACACTACATGATGGATGCCAGACAGGAGGACCAGGCCCCACTATAAATATGCTTGGAGAATTGAGAATGGTCCCATTTTTTTCATTTAGGTTCTCAGCTTCACAGATCTGTCAGTTTGCATGGGGCAAAGAAAAGAAATGAACCTACAAGGACTAAGTTTCCTTTCCCCATTTTGTTATTATTTATTATCTTGACTCCTGCACTGCCCGTGAGTCCCAGTCACAATTTGCTGTATGGGAAGCTGCAAGATGAGAAACAGAAGGTGGAGGAGGAGCTCCACATGCTGCCCTCCCTGTGCATCCAGGACAAGATGAGGAATGTGTGAGCAGTAGCAGTGAGTATGGCTGTGTAAGGGTGATTGACTAAACACGCACCTCCAAAGTAGGAGCCATCTGCCAGCTTGGTCTCCTTGTTGCCTTTGGTGAGGACGCTCACCACCCCGTGCTGGATGAAGTACATCTTCTTGCCAATGGTGCCCTCCCGGATGATGTAATCCCCTGGCTGAAACACCTCGAACCTCAACTTGGTCAACATGGATGTCACAAAGTTGGGATCTGCGTTGGCAAAGAGGGGCATGGAGGCAACCAGTTTCCGGCAGTTGAAGTTTATGATTTCCTGATCATGATGTGATGCAAAAGAGAGAGAGAAAGAGAGAGAGAAAGAGAGGGAGGGAAGAGAAAAGATGGGACAGGGAGCAGAAAAGACACACACATGTTTAATCAACACCTAATACCTATGAAGATCCCCTACTTGATCTATACGTTGCAAAATGGGGAAAAAAATAGGAAAAGCTGTTCCCTTAGTCTGGCTCCCCCAGTGCAGGCTAGAACGGGCTCTGGATGCTCAGAGCATGGAGCAGCACGAGCTGAAGCTGACAGTTTGGCGCCACGCTTCACTGCTTTCATTCACATGCTCTGTCTCCAAGCAGGGACAATACCTCCTACCCTCCCAAACACACACTCTGCACCTCTTTCTGCAGGAAACCCTGGGTTATGAGAGAGGTGCAGAGCACCAGGAAACACTGGGTGAAAAAGCCCAGGGCCTCTCTCTGACAAAATGTTGTAACTCACCTTGGCAGCCCCTACGTTCTCTTGTTGCCCTTGTTTGTCAGTGAGATATTAAACAGTGCGAATGTGCCAAGGTGCTCAGAGAAAGAATGATCCTGGGCAGATGGGACCGGCAGCAAGAGGGAAGGGAGAGGTTCCCACCAGTCACTGGGGCATGGGCTGGGTCATCCATCTCAGCTGAAGAAAACCCAATTCAGCTGTTCAGCTGTCAGACAGCAGACAGGGACTGTGCCTCCTCCTGCGGCTCGGTGTCACTCGGAGGGTATGACAGCACTTTCCACTGCACAGGAGCTGCTCTGTGCCATGTCAGCTCAGACGCAGCAAGTGGCAGAGAGTGACACCACGTAAATCACCTCAGCACGACTGAGGCAGCGGTGCCTGTTTGTGTGGGGAGGAAAGGGGGCTCACAGAAGCATGAGGTAGTAGCAAGGTCCACTCCAGAGTGCTCTCCTGCAGGGGCTCTTTGGGAAAATGGCAAGGCCTGAGTTTGTCCCTCCGTGGTGACCTTTGCTGTGATCAGGGCATCAACAGTGAGGACAATCACTCCTTCTGAATCTCCAGCAGAGACAGAGACAAGCTGTGGACCATGTTCCTCTTGGCCTTGCTCTCACAGAAAGTTTGGAACAGGTACAGGCCTGAGTAAAATGGGGTCTTGATGTCTGCTTAGACACATGGATGTGCTGTCTCTGCTGGGCATGACACTAGAGCACACACACAGCCAGTGTTACTGGGAATCTGGCCTCCCAACACGCCCATCACCTGCTAGTGGCCTCTGCAAAGCACCTGGACAGGACTCTGCATGCTGGGAACTCCACGGAGGCCAAAGACGACAGGAACATGCATTACCCCATTCCCTGCCCCATTCTTACCTCTCGGAGGGGCTCACTCAGCTCTCCTAGGATGCTCTCTTCATCAAACATCTTCCCCTGGTAGCGGTGCTCATAGTAGTCATGGATGCGCTGCCGCATGTCTGCAGGGAGCTTGTGGAAGGACATATACTGTTCCACTTGTTTGTACTGCACAGAGGAGACAGGAAGAGAAAGAGTTACCAGGACAGGCAACAAACTTTGCCTGCTCATGGACAAGCACATGCTGGACCATACCCATACCTGCTTCCCCCAGGCCAAGCCAGGCCTGGTAGATAAATCCGGTGCAAGAACGAGCAACTGCCTGAGTGTACGGGGAGTCTGCAGACATCTTTGTTATATTCATCAAATGGCTGCCCCGTCTGTTAACCTTTATATATACTGTTTGTTTTCCCACCTAGGGCTGCCCAGGTCCCCATCTTCTTCACCTTTTACTGGGTCTCTGTTGCCCCATGCACTTGTGTATCTGACCTGTCCATGTTTGTACCTAACGATGTGCATTTCCATCATGTCACTTAGAGGGGACTACAAGGGCACGCTCTGACTGATGCCGGAGCAGTATTTGGGGACAAATAGTGCTTTCTATGAATAAGTGACACTTCCTCAAGGGCACAGGACTGTAAATGGGTCTACCTGCCTTGAAGGTGCTGCAGGGCCAAGGTAGGTGTGTGCACTGCAATGGTCACACTCCCTCCCACTGTTACACAGTACAGAATATGATACTAAATACTCCTGATACTAAATAATGCCAACAGAAGGAGCACCCTTTCCCTTTGCCATCCCTTTTTCCCCTCTTCTTCCTGCGAAATCTGTCCCTGAATGTCTCTTTACTGCAGCTTGTGCTGAAGAACCTAATTACCGAACTTCTCTGCTTTACAGACCTCCCCTGCACACACCGGTGTCACTCTCCTCTCAGTACAGTCTGTGCTGGCACTGCCTTGCATGCTAACAACTTGATCTGCACCAGAGAGGAGAAGGAATTACTCTAAGAAGCCAAGGTGGCCGAGGGGACACTCGGGGTTTCCTGGCATTTCCAGAGCTTTTTGTCTGTGGCTAGCAGCAGAGGAGCTGGCTGTAAATATTCATGATCACTACAGCACGATCAAAGTCAAGCGAGTCACCACCTCCACACAGGGAGCAGGGTGGCGAATTGGCAATGAAGGCTGCACTGTATTATTTGGATTGCTGAAGTTCTGGAGAGGCTGGCAGGATGCTGGGTTGGTCCATGCTCTGCTGGGTGCAGCTCGGGAAGGAGGGAGATGAAGGGAGAAAGAAACCAGCATCTCACATGTGGACAACTCACCGCTCTGAGCCAGTTGACAATTTTGCAAGTTACACTCTTAAATGCAGAAGGTATTAAGGGCTTGGCTCATAAGCCTGAATGTGCATTTTTAAATTCACTAAATTATTTGCCAAAAATATCACCTTATACTCGCTGGTTTAGCCCAATGTCTTGAACTGGACCACTGACCAGTGTCACAAGATGCCTCTGAATACCCGCTGCCAGTCACCTTCCCACTACCCCTCTTCTCTCCACCATAAGCACTTGCTATCAATCTTAAACTGACCTTTGCTTCCTGGGAGAAACACTCCCCAGCTTCTCAGATTCACAAGTGTACATGGGATGGGGCAACTCAGACTTGCGGCTGTACATGGATTTATTGCTTTGTAATGAAGAGCAATAAATTACTGCTCTGCAAAGTCCCTGAGGCTTGTCACATTCTCCTACAAACACTGTCCCTAGATAAGGCTCAGAGTAAAAACAGGACAAATTCGCTTCACCGGTAAAAAAAGGTTCTGCTTTCAACTATAAACTAAAAACGTGGTTATAAAAGAAAATTGTAAAATAAGAAACCTTAATTCTCTGTCATAATTAACAAGAAGTACCCAACTCAGCTCCCCTGCCTTTGCGAGTGCTCCCTCCTCTCACTCATGTCATCTGGAGAATTTTGTGAGCTCTTGACTCTCTCTTAAGCAGAGATGGAGTCTGAAGAAGTGCCCAGAAACCTTCTCTCTGAAAAGTGCATCAGCCTCTTCTCTCTGAGTTTGATAAATTGAAGATTCATGTGGGGTTTTCTCCCTTTCCTTGGAGCTGACTCTTGCAGAATCCAACATCAATAGTGACTAACCAAAAGGCCACTAAAAATCTGCATGAAGGAGGGCCCTTCAAAGCAGAGCAGGATGTACATGTCTCTTAGCTCTAAGCTCTAAACGAGAACACTTCTTCAGTCACCAGCAACACTCGGGGATGGGACAGAGCAAAGGGGAATCGCGTGGTGAACATCAACAGCAGAGTGTGTGGGGATTAAAGACCTGCCTGATAACCCTGAATTTATAACTCTTCTTTTTAACTGAGGCCTTGCAGATCTAGCACTCTCTGAAGCCACTTCATGGCCCCTTGAGTTGGCACCTCTTTGAGTGACTTTCAGATGCGGCCAGGCCTAACCCAACAGACCCCTTTTGCCTCCTTTCTCTCTTGTGCTTATCTCTTCAGTCTCCATGTCCTCAGTCTGACCTGAGATTAGTGGCTTCTCTAAGTTCAACTAAAAAAGACTCATTTAGAAATTACTGGATTCTCTCTGAAGACAACTGAGTTCATTTAAATCCTAACTCATTTTCTTAAGTCTGTTTTTCCTCAAATAAGCCCTTGAAGGAGGTATTACTATCAAAAGGAAACCATTTAGCTGAGTATTTTTCCTTCTCTAACCAGCCACTTCCCCTAGTTGTCTCACCACTCCCCTCCCCTTCTACCAAAGCTCAGAACACTCACAGTCCAGAGAGAACTAAATATTTTTAACTCCTTCCATGCCCTCAATCTCTGTCATGAACCCTCCTCTCCCTGGCTGAAATAAATCACTGGATGAAAAGGCTTGATGATTTCCTCGCCCTGTGATCTGCTCCCATCCTGGCCCTGGCACTGACACCTCATTTGGTCCACACACATCCCTTTTCAGAGCTTCAGAGAAACACTGATTTACATTTTTAGATCTCAATTAATTCAAATACACTTACACACTCTCACAGTATGCCTATGACACGAGCACACACATGCAACCTACTGTAGCAAAGGTACTTGGGATGTTTGTCTCCCTCTACCCAAAGGTAAGCTCCTGTATGGAGCTGTTGTACCAGAAACAGGCTGAAATCACTGTGGGATTCACAGAGTTTAATGTTGGCCGCAGTTTCCACATCTGGACTCCACGGAAGTCAATGGAGAAGCACTTGTGTAAGAAAAGAAATGTATTTTCAATCAAGTGAAAAATGATGATGTTCTGACAGTGTTTTGAATGCCAGTAGCCTGTGACATGTGCAGCTGGATTAAGATACACATAAGCAGCCACAGGGTACAATGTTGGGGCTCTCTCAAGTGGATCAGTGCTTCATGGAGGTAAAGATCAAATCACAAGACTCACCAGATGGAGCTTCCTGATGGGACACAAGTTGCATCTTTAGGAGTAAAAAACAGTGCAGCTCCCCAGAACTTAGTAATCATCTGAACCAGATAAACACTGAGTTCCATTTTCTTTTTGCCATTCATATTCCTACCTTTGGGATTTGCTCTATGACCAGATCTACATTTTACTCAAAATGATCTAGATGCACATTCTTACAGAGTCAAGAGACTCTGGGAGTGAGTGGTCTGAGAAGAAAAGTGAACTTTTTTAACACATTCTTGTGTTGCATGCCAATGCTGGTGTGATCTTTGCTGGTTTCCTTTTACAGAGCTCCATGCCTGTGGCATATTTAGTGTCAGTCCTTATATAATTTTGCTCTTCCCTCTCCCTGAAATGTTGCTGAGAACTGTAAGCAGTGCCAGCTATCACCGTTTATCCAGAGTCTGCCAGCACTTAAGAAAACAGTTGGCCCTACACGCATATTCAGGCTCCTAAGTGCTGTCTTGCTGTTTTCCAACAAGAATAGAGACATTCATAAAATGAAATGTGCACAGAGCTGCCTTCTCCACAGCACGAGGGATGTGATTGAGCAGAGCTGTATCCAGACGTGTGCTGTCCTTCCACAGCCTCCAGCCCCCAAGCAGCAGGAGGATGGGCTTACAGATGAGGCTGAAGCAGGAGCTGGATTCCTTCACAGAGGGAAAAAAAGGCAACTTGAAATGAACTAGTAAGTGGAAAGGCAGCTGGGGTGCCTGCAAAAGAGGAGTGGTAGGAGGAGGGGTCAGAGTGTGGTACAGGCAAACTGTAGCAGGTTGGATAGGAAACAGTGGTTATTTCAAACAGAACTCAGACCACATCTAGCACAGCACCAGATGTTACCAGTGCATCTTCTGCTTTCAGATTAATGAGATCAATTTAAAGCCACATCCATCTACTCCTCAGCTTTGGAAGCTATTTGACAGCTACCTCTATTCTGCAAAAAGTTTTATGTAATGTCCCAGTTCTGAGTTCCTCCAAAGACTGGATTAATTTTTTTGTGCTCAGTTTGCTACAGGAAGATGACTTTTAAGTGTGGCATCTTACCTAGAATCAGGCTCCTGGTCTCTTGCAGTGTTACAAAGACCACAGACACTAGCAGAAAATTCCTGGAGGTTTTTTTTTTTTTTCACTTTCCATACAACGCTCATTACATCGAGGACAGCTGTAATGATCAGCTGCCATAGCTGTCTCCTCTTGCTGTTAATCAGCACCTATTCAGGCGAGGATTATGCTTCAGACAATTCCATTTCAGGGCCGTGAGATGTCAACAGACTGAGCAGGATCAATTATGAGCCTGATGAAATGGTTGTTTACTTCCTCCCATTGGCTGCATTGTTGCAGTGGCCACAGCATAAACCACGGAACCCCACCACAGGGGAGGCTGAGTTTCCAGTCACACTCCCAGAGGACATGGCCCTACTAACTTCAGGAGTCCTTGGAAAGCAGATCCAAGAACTGTGGGACAGATCTCTTTGCATCCAATGTTGTGGGAAATGCCCCGTTTGTCTGCTCTTACAGGTGCTCAGCCTTAAGGTCCAATCCTGCGCATCATGGGAAGGTGGTGCAATGATGGATGTGTTCTTTACAAACCTGCACATCATGGCTACAGAAACAGCTTGTTTTCTGTGACTAGCTCCAGCCTGGGAAAGGCATTGAAGGAGAATGCCTTGCTAGGAATGAGAGGCCACCTCCCAGCATAAGTCAGTAGTCCAGCACATGGAACTTTTGGACCTGGTCAATTAATCATTTATTTTTCACTCAGCACTGTGAAACTCATATCACAGGATATTTTGGAGATGTCAGGTCATGTCACTAGATCCACATATCTGGAGGTGTGATGGGGAAAAAGAGATTGACATGAATTTCATCAGAAGAGCATAACAAGACAGATGAGATAAAATCTGCAACCTCACACAGGCCAGAGATGGGGAAAAGGGAAGAGTGAGTCTGTGCAATCTGAAATCAGTATTGCTGGGAGCAGCCTTTTGCCAGGAGAGACGGCTCAGCAGGGAGGCTTAGCGCTTTGCACTATGAGGCATTTATTTATTTATTTACAGTTCAAGTGCCAAAACGAATTTCCAAACTGATAATGAAGTTTGAAATCCCACACTGGGATACGAAGAACTGAAGAGGCAAAGAGCACTTTCTCTTCCATGACAATACAGGCAGTGCTCACGCGGGCACGAACACACTGCTCAGACCAGGCTGTCATCGACGTTGTTCAAAGAACAGAACTATTTGTCTGGCTTCCACTCTCAGGAATAAGATGTCAAAATCCTAGCTACGAACACAGTATCTCTGATACAGCAAACCAAGACGAATCCTGACTGTACAGCAGCTGACAGAAGGCAAACTACCTGGCAGCTTTGTTTCTCCTTACGATCACCACCATGCAGACACCTAGCAGACACGTTTTATAGCTTCAAAGTGAGGCTTCTCTTAGTAACACATGGGTAAACAGGTTCCTATAGGAATAGGAAGTTCACCAACAAAATACTCCTGCCAGAACAAAAACTACTCAACCCTGATTTAGCTAAGGCCATACAGGGAAGGCAATTTTCACTGCAAGATGTTTTCAAAAGAAACTATTAAGTTTTCATTCAGAAAATATTTCCATTTTATAACCAGTCCTGGATTCTTTCATGAAAAGGATTAAATAACCTCAAAATAATTGACACAAATTCCTGATTTTTTGGTTGAGCTGAACTGAACGAATCATTCTTTCTACCACCCCATTAGCTATTTCCTACAAACATGCTTATAAAATTGAGTCCCTTGCTTCTAGACATAATCAATAATGTGCATCGTTTCTAAGCCTTGTTATCAACCCCAAATGCTTTGACTGACAATAACATGGGACATGAATGCTCAGGCAATCTCTTAACAGACTGAGATGATACACATCTAGTGCAGTCAGAACTTGCATGATAAAGCCAAAGTTCTCCAAATTTTTTCCAATTAGGAAATTTGATGAAATTTTGCATTTCATTAGTTTTTCCAGATACCTTTGATTTCTGGTGTGCTGCACACTCACTACCCCATCATTCACACACGTTACCAGATGTGTTATGGAGAAAAGAGTTAAGAGCTGTCAGGAGTTATTCCCTAGGAACAAGCAATAGGAAAAGAGGAAACGGCCTCAGAATGCGCCAGGGGAGGGGAGGTTTAGGTTGGACCTGAGGAACAATTTCTTCCCTGCAAGGCTTGTCAAGGCCTGGCCCAGGCTGCCCAGGGCAGTGGTGGAGTCCCCAACCCTGGAGGGGTTTCAAAGCCATAGAGATGTGGTGCTGAGGGCCATGGTTTAGTGGTGCCCTGGCAGTGCTGGGTTAACAGTGGGACTTGATGAACTTTAAGATCTTTTCAAACCAGAACAATTCCATGATTCTCTAACAGAGAAGCTAACACTAGTTATCTTAATGTATCTGTGCTGTGTCGTCCCCCAGGTAGCACTGGCTAAGCCATCCCTGAAGCCACAAGAATTAATACAGCTCTGGTACAGTGCCGTGCTTGGGTTAATTAGCTCTGCTTAAAGGAGGGGTGAAGGAGTGCTAATCAGCCAGGGCACATTGCCAGTCTGATGTGATTATACTTCATCCAGGACCCCAGCTAGGATCTCTGCACTGAATTTGCTGCACGCGTTCATTTGAGGCAGTTCAGAACACCAAGCTGCACAGTAAACCCGCCACAAAACACAAGCCATGAAGGGTCAGACTGAGGGCTCCTCTCACCTGGTGATGTGTCTTTGACAGTTTCAGGTGCTTTGAGGAAGAGGAGAAAGAAGAAAAGAGACACAGAGCTATCTAGCTCCTGGCCATACCCTCCAAGCTTTTCTGACTAAAGCAGATTAGGGATACCCAATGCCAGGGGTTTATTTGCATTTCAGTGTTTATGTGAATTTATCTAAATATTCAGAGTCCAATCAAACTTTGGACCTCTGCAGCACCCTGAAGCTGTGAGTTTAATTACATACCATAAGAAAACACCCAAATCTCTCCTTAAAACTGTTGCCTAATAAGACTCTATACTGCAGGTCTCCAAGAAAGAGCAAGGGCTGCCTAAGACCAGAAGACAGATCCTCAAGTCTCAGTATATCAGGCAGGCACAAGGGCAGTGTCTCACCTCCCCTCTCAGGAATACTAACATCTGCTTTGTCCTCCAAAAGAGAGGGGATGTTCCAGCTGTTATGCTTCAGCCTTTAATTCTTCCCCGAGTGAATATGCAAGGATCTACCCAGTTTCAAGATATATTTTAAGAACAAGAGGCATGGGATAGACTGTTCAGGGAGGAGGAGCAGCAGGGGA
Source organism: Megaceryle torquata (assembly GCA_024611175.1). Classification (NCBI taxonomy): domain Eukaryota; kingdom Metazoa; phylum Chordata; class Aves; order Coraciiformes; family Cerylidae; genus Megaceryle; species Megaceryle torquata. Next base: position 65,874 of record JANIJG010004933.1, on the reverse strand, counting down.
ATGAATATGGAGAGCAGAGAGCTTGAGAGAATGCCAGTGGAGCAGACAGATCCTGAGGAGAGATGAGGCTCTGGAAGGAGAGATTACAGCTTTACCAGGCTCTGCAACACTGACAGCAGCAATTCCTACCTCTCATCAGTCATTCTTCTGTATGTACCTGAGAAGATAATATAGGAAAGCTGAGCCTCTCTGCAGGACACCCATCACTGCTTGCATCCTGCTGGGATGGGAGAGTGAAGCCCAGAGTCTCTCTCTGCTCTGTTCCAAGGAGTGTGGCTGCAGTAAAGCAGCATAATCACCACTCCCAAAAGCCTCAAGGTTACAGAGTCGGCTGGGGAGGATGAGTGTGTGTGTGTGGTGACTTGACATAAATATTAATCCTGCTGAGCTTTAGGATTAGAGAAAGAAATTAATAAGGGAACCTGAAAAAAAGTGTGAAAATAACTTGCATATTGGTCTATTTTATTCATCTCCTGAGCAGGAAATACTCCCCCTCTCTTGTGAGCCACAGTTACTGCAGGTTGCAGGGTTATTTCACAGACAATGATGAACTTGCACTTCAAGGCTTGAGCTGACCCACAAACAGCTGAAAAGGGCCTTGCACCTCTGCTTCTGGAACTCCTCCACCTCCCTGCACCAGCTCTGGCTCTCTCTGAGACCATGGGCAAGTAATTTAGGGCATAACGATTCTGCAATGCAAGATGGGACAGATAGGTCCCATCTAACTTTGCCTCTGGGACTTGAAATAAAACAGGCACTTCAGAGTGCCAGTTCTAAAGAGCTGTTCTGATTCAGAGCTTTTTAAGGGAGGCACAGAGCCAGGCTTAACTGATGGCTGCACTACTTCCAGTGCCTGAGCTGGCGTGCATGCTCTGTGCCACATGGAACTCTCCACTTGTGCTCAGAAACCTTGGCACTACCTGTCTTGGAGGGCGTACCTTCCCTCTCCAAATTTGCCATGCTTCCCACCACCCCGTCGATCTGCAGAAAACAGCATTGTGTGAAGTCAGATGCTACAGGAGGAGATTTAGACAGGACAGGAATTGAACGTCCAAATGTTCAATGAATCCAACCCAAATTGAGACAAGCCTGCTACTGAAGCCAACAAACAGCACGTCTTGGCTTTTACTCCGCTTCTCAAAAGCCCTGTTTGTACAAGGGAAGAACAAGTTTGTTTGGCAGATACCTAGACAACGTGAAACTTTGCCACAAACTCACTCCTGAATCTTATCCTGAAGGTTTCACAAAGCCAAGCCTGTCAGCATGGTTACTATGTTATTTCTGCTATTCCTCTCCCTCCCCACTGTCTCCTCCTTCTTTGGCTACTCCCAGGACAGCTTCTGAAGTCTCTGAAGCTCCCGAGCCTCTGCTGAGGTGAGAGGCAGAGCCCTGTTTGCCACCCAAAGGTGTACTCAGCAGAGGTCCCTCAACTGCCGTCTGCTTCTACCAATCGACCTCCAAACTTGTTGAGATTCTTTGCTTATAATACGCTTGAACAGACACGTTGTCCCATGAGGACCAAACTAAATTGAGCTCAGGGCTGCAAATCACGAAGCAGCCTCATTTTAATCATGGCTATTCAAAGTGTTAAGGAAGGCAGAAAGTAAATACATATTTGCTTTTAGGCCATCATTTGTCCCATTTGCAAGAGGAAAATTAACGTACTCAATCTCTGAGGCTTTAATCCTAGGAGAATACCTTGGGAAATTAACCTGCTATAACAACTACACATGAAATACACTCTTTTTAAAATCATCTATGCACTGCTTTAGTTACAAAGCTTCACTCCTGGATCTGTTAACCCTCTCATTCACATTCTTATGAGGCTTTAGCATTTTACACTTCACTGAGGTCCCTGCTGGCTTACTGGTGGGTGATTTCCCTGAGCACTGACTGGAACCCAACTGCCAGGGTTAAGTTCTGCCCTTGTCTTCAGACCTGGCTTGAGAAAAAAAAAAGTAGTGCCCAGTGCTGCAGGTGTAAACTTGGCTGTGAGTAGGTCAGACCAGGTGGTTGAATTTGCAAAGCAGTCCTTGACTTCTATGCTGCTTCAAACAAATTTGAATAAATACTCTGCATGCCCAGATTTGATCAGCTTGCATTCCTAGTGCTGCAGTGTCCTTCTCTTTGGCATGCCTTGTTCTCAATTAGTAGTCCAGCCAATCCATAACACCAGTAAAACTCTACACAAAGCCCGATGCTCCAGCCGCATCCCAGTCCTCCACACTTCATGTCCTGGGGTTTTTCCCTCTTTTAGCTCTAGCTGTGGTTTAAGATCTTCCCTATCCTTAAAGCATGATTAAGCCTCCAGTCTTGTTTGTTCTCTCTCTTTGCCCTACTCTTTCTGTGGCCCAGCATTGTAATTCCCATGTCTCAAGCCTGTTTCTAGACCACCATTACTTCCTCTTCTTAATCTTTGGATCAAACCCTAACACCTCCTCATCTATGGCATCTTCAACCCTACTAATTGAGGTTGGTTGCCCTTGTTGATGCCTGAAAGTAACCTGCTGTCTCTGCCATGAAGTCCCTTCCTCACCTCTGAGCCCTCGCTCTTAGCTGTACCCAGTCACTCTTCAGTTAGCTCTCGGCTTTGTGGAGGTGCAGGCAGAAGCTGAAGGCAGAAGTTTTGCCTGTCCATGTCCTAGAGGGACCAGTCCCTGCACCAGCAGCCCCTTCGCTTCAGGTAACAAAACGTCATTGTATAGACAGCAATATCCTGAAGGCACAGAAAGAGGGAAAGAATCAGTTCCATCAGTTACCCCTCATCAGGGTGACTGATCCTGTTTGCCCCTTGCCACCTTACACACACCTCACAGCATCGCCTTAAAGCCATCAGCACCAGTTACTGCTGCCACAGTGGTAACCTGGACCAGTTGTGACATTTCTGTCTGTGCCCTACATTATGTAGTCTGACAACTGTGCAATTCATTTGATAGCTACATGGGAAACCTGTTCAGAGCTCCTGAGCTTTGATCTGTGCTTTGGGGTTCGTTACGCAGTTTCACTGATCAGCACTGAAGTGAATAATCTGGATGCTTTTAAAGAAAGTGCTTGCTAAACAAAAGGTGTACATTCTGGAGCATTCTCCTGGGATTTGAAACACTATCTTGGAAAGGAAAAAGTGACTTGCAATTTTAGATACCAGCTACATTGATAACGTTGATTTAAAGACAGTCAGAGACAACAAGAATCACCCACTTGCCTACTATTATTCATCTGATCTTGCATCTGTTTCCTCCTGAAGGTGCCTGAGCGAACGGATGGGTATGAATTGCCAATAAACTGCTGTGGTCACAAAGACACCACACATCGGGTCACAGACAGCCCTGGCTTCCTCCAGACAGCACTCCAGTAAACCACCCCTGGGTCACATAAGGGTTGCAAAGCCCAGTCCTTACCTTCTCCTGGTACTGACGCCGTGAGGAGTCCAGAGACTGGATTAGGGCCGTGGCATGGCCGATGAACATGGCATAGCAGGTGGCACCGACAATCATGCTCAGCATAGTGAGCCACACATCTGACATGCCAACGGGCGCCTGCTGCCCGTACCCAATGCAGAGCATGTGACTCATGGCCTTGAACAGCGCATAGGAATACTGCTTCCCCCAGGAGTCATTCTGAAGAGACAGATAGACAGACAGAGCTTTAGCAGTGGGACAAGACATTCTCCAAGATGAACACATTTCAGAAAAGCATACCTCACATTAGACCCAAAAGTCCACATTTAAAGCACTGCTATATGTTAAGCAGGCTACTTAATTCTTTGATGGCTCAGAAGTGCTGGGTGCAGTCAATTTAAAACAACCAAAAAAGCCCAACTTTAGTCACCTGACATTAACTGACTTTGGCCAGGGTTTTGACAGATTCCACATACTCTTTCCAGCAAAACTTTCCAGAAAAGAAGCCAGACAGTGTGACACACTGGTAACCTGGGATAAACTCAAAATGGGCTATTTTCAAAATCACCCATGTGTGGAAGAAGGAACTGAAGCAGCTGATTACTTCACTGGGAAATGGACTTTAACAGAGAACTAGTAAAAGAGGGCCTGAGGAAGTTTGCCAGCAGCAAAAGCTTAGAGTGGGGAATAAGACTCCCCAGCAGATTAGGAAATGGTCGGGATCTCTGGTCATTATGTGGAGCAGATGGAAAGGGCAGAAAACTAAGATGATAATGTCCAGACAGCAAGTTCTTCTCAGTGTAAAACAAGGCTTTATTCATAAATGGTCTCATTTGAGAGATGCAATAAACCACTGTGAGAAGCCAGCTGAAGTCAATGGCTTCTTTTGGACACCCTGTGCTCTCCTGCTGCTACCAGCACAAGAAGCACTCCAGCAATTACATTATGGGATAGGGAGAAAAAAACAGCCTAAGTTTCATGATTATTCTGGTTAGCTTGAGTTCATGGAACAGCTGAAGGTACATTTACTGTCCACTGGGTATTATATGCTCACAAGTCCTTGCCACAAAACCTTGCAAAGTAAATGTGCTGTCATCACACATTGCCGTTACAAGGTGTGTGAAAAAATATCTCTGCTACAGCGACTTTCATAGTGGCACAGAAACCTGTACATTCACCAGTCTTCTTTCTGTTCCTGGGAAGGTGTTAACACTATGGATATAGCTGTGCAGGTACATACACCCCTGGCAATTTAGAAGGTCATTGTACAGAAGGCCTGGTTTGTGGCTTGTCAAACGGGCAAGTGGTACTTTTGTGAACTCCAGTCAGAGAGATGCAGCAAGCTCAGCACCAGTTGTCAACAGTACTGGGAGCCCTGGAGCTTACTGGATGCCTCCTTGGAGGTATCTAATCATAATCAAGTGGGTGGCTGATGACCTCTCTGTAAACAGCTCTCTGAGTGTCACTAATGTTGATGGAAATTTTTCAGTAAGCTTAACAAGTAGTAAACAGAAGCAAAGCATCCTGTTGCTGTTTGTGAGCTGAAGAGTGTTAATGCTTGGTTAGGAGATCAGCACATGGACAAAGACAGGCGATAGTGTTACCCTGGCCATATTCGGTTACATTATGCAAGACAGGTCTGGTTCACACTGCAACGAGAAGGGCAAAGCAGCAGCAGTGACAGCAAAGTGGACACAGGAGAAGCAGCACATTCACAGCCCCAGAAAAGACTGCTCCTTGCTGGCGCCAGCCTGTCTGGGCTCACCTCCCTAACAAAAGTGAGAACCTGTTCACCTCCTGCGATGGAAAAAACTACCCCTAAGTCAACAGAGAGAGACAAGAGACAATGTGGTCATTGGTGTCTCTATTCCTGGCTCTGCTGTTGTCTTGCTGACATCTGAGGAGCCGCAGCCCAAAAGGCAGCCAGCTACAGAGGAAGGCAAAGAGCATTTGTGCTGTAGAGGCAGCAGGAAGGATCCGACCACAGGGGCTACCTGAGGTGTAAGCACCAAAGGAGCGAATCTGCTTGCTCCTTTTCCTCACCCACATCTACGCTGTGGCTCCCAGAGTTCTGGCCAAAGAAGTGGGGAGAGCCTCTTTTCCCATCACCCAGGTTTTGTGTCCTTTAACAGGACTCGCCTTTGGATCTGTGAAGGCACCAAGCATCTCACACACCTTACACAGGCATCACTGCATCTTCACCATTAACATATCCAGGAGCCACAGAACCTGTCCCTCAGCCCTGCAGGCCTAGCACTCATAAAATCGTGGCCCCTGGCAGATGCTGTAAACTCTATGGTTTTAGCCCATGTACAGTCCACACTTCAGCAGGGAAGTTGTCTTCCTGAGACAACAGCGGGAGCAGTCACACTTGAGCAACCTTCACTTAAAATGATGCACCACCTGGAAAGGTGGACAGCACATTCACAGCTTTGTTCACAGCAGGGGCAGTAGTGCAGGTGTCCTGCCCAATCCCTTCCTTCTGAGCTCAGATTCCAAAGGGAATTTGTGGAGACAGAATAAGAATAGCTGAGCTGGAATTCGATAGATGAAGAAAGCAGCTGCCAGGGTCTTTAACGGCCATGAATTATCAGAGCCTAAGAGGAACATCTGGGTATCAGGCAGGTTTGACTTTTAAAAGCCATTCTTCCAGCAACTTGCTGCTCAGAAGTGCTGTTTAGGAGGAAGCTTGCCAATGTTTTGTAGAAATTAGTCATCAAAAACTACAACATCCACCACCAGTGAGCCCCCCGTAGCCTGCAGAAACACTTCTGGCTCCCTGTGAGCTTCATGCTTACAAGTCACAACCCCAATTCCCATCAGCAGCACAGCTCCCAGTGAGGACAGCCTGCTTTGTGCCAGCCAGAGGAGATCACTGAGTAATGACAGACTGGTGGGCTGCAGGAAAACACAAAGGGTTTGAAAAAAACATCCTGAGCACTGTGGTCTGCTGGGAGAAGAGATCAAGGACTGCTGAAAGAGAGGCACTTTCATGAAGGGGAAAGCTTTCAGACCAATTACCTTTAGGACACAGGCTCTGAGCTCTCTGAGCAGCTGTAAAGAGCCCTGGATTCTCATGATACAGTCTATCCGGTGACTCTTTGCTTAGAGGTCTCCATATATCTTTAGCTTTCAGGCCTTCTCTACACTCTGGTTTTCCACAGAATAAGCAGGCAGGTCAAAACTACAGTACTTGAAAGTTAGACAAGGAGCAGTGGTTCCAAATGTACTGTGGACATCAGTTTAATCATGGTGCCTGATACTGATACAGCTTATTTCTCTAAGAGCCATGCCCCTATAGTCAATACACCACTATGCCAGTCCCCACAGTGGGAGGGTTGTACTACTTCAAATATACTGGAGTGGCTAAAATGGCCCATTAGGGTAGGTAAACGAGGCCTTAAACTGCAGAAGGAAAATGACTCCTTGTTACCCAAATCTCAAAGCGAGCTAAAATGGAGCTACAGATCTGTGCTTGAACACAGTCAAGAGGGATGTTATCTCAGACACATGCCAGGCACTAAGAGCATTTGCAAAAGGGACTTAAAAGGACTTTGAAGCGTTTCCTCGGCCTAGCTTGTTTTTACCATCCCCACTGGCAGTACTATAAGGGTTTCTCTGGGTTTAGTGTCTGGACTGCAATGCCTCTGCTCAGATCCATCTTTGGATACACATTCCTGGAACTCTTCGAAGGCAGCCTTGGGTTCTGCAGTACCTTACAGAAGTGTCTTAAGAAGAAACAATATGGTGTCATGGTATGTTCTGGGTCTGATGGACATGTGAGTGTACCCGGTTGAACCCTCACTGGAGAAGATGAGAGTGAGAACGAAAGACACAGAGTAGGACCAGCAAATTCTTTGGGGAAAGGCACAATACTAGGCCTGTCTTACAGAACTAACATTTCACAGCATGAAGGAGCTGTCTGTAGTGCAAGGGCCTTTTTCAATCTTCTGAACTCCCACAGTTGTCTCAGCTGTGGGCTTAGCTGACCACAGAGTTGTTACTCGGGGTTTGCTACTGCACACTGGTTGGGTCAAGCTGTGAAATAAAGCCTCTGAACATCACTGCCCTCCCCTGGACCACGCTGTAACTGCTGGGCTGGGCAAACAAACCTTCAGATCCACTTAAAAGGAAGGGAATAGTGGAATGAGAAACGGAGATGACAGGTCAAACTTCTCACTGGATGGAAACTGCCTGTTCTGGGCTTATTTCCAAGGAGAGCTTTGCATGGCCTTCACCTAACAGAAGAGATTTTCTCAGGACTCCAGTACTAATTGCCCCCATCAGCCATGCAGCCACTGTTCCTGGAGCTCCATTTGAATGCAGGACTGGGCATCCAAACTGTACCCAGCCCTGGGCCACGCTTCAGCCTTGTTTCCAGCCCTGCCTCTGGCCACATCTCTTGCTGCTCCTAACTGGACTCCCTGGGTACACCCGGGACGTGACCATCACCCTGCCTTCACTGGAATGGTCAATGGACCCTGTTATCACCACTTCTGCTCTGCCCATCCTGTTTTTTGGACTGGTAGGACTGTGTCCTAGTTGTCAAGGGCACTGTCTGTGCAGCGGTGATGGCTCTGGGCTCATATCCCACCATGGAACAGCCCTACTCCTGCTGCTTCCCGGAAGATTTTATAAAACATGGTAATTTACTACACAGCTTCATATCCCTGCTGAGTAAGAGCAGAAGGGATCTGCTGAAGCTGAGGCTTGGGAGCAGTTAGGAACCACCCAGGAGATCTCTGTGGGACTGCTCGGTCTTCCACAACACACGCTGCATTCACTTCTCTTCCCTCCTCTCTATCAACAGCACTGCAAGAATGTGCTGGGGATTTAAGCTCCAAAGAAAAGCTACTCTCCTTCTTTTGGTAGAAGGCAAGATGGTGAATATTTCCTGGGCAAGGTTGCTGCATTTGACACGGGGATATTTGCCTTCCCTGCAGGTTTTATCAGTTCTGCACAATACCCAAGGGAGGGAGAGCCATGTGTTTCCAGCAGCTTTCAGGTCTCAGCAGAGCTGGGATTTCTCTGATGAGGAGCTGCCAGACAAGGGTCTCAGGGAGGTGCTGCTGCCTGCGTGCATTTCACTTGGCAGCTGACTCACTAGAGTTTCGATTTTTAATAAAGTGCCCTGTAGGGAAGCTAATGCTGAAGCCCCTGAGATTGGGGCTGAGCAATTAATACTGAAAACATCCTTCCCTGCCACTTCAGAAAGAAGTCAAACAGAGGCTCACTACTTCTACAAGTGATAAAGATGAAGCACAGTGCACATAGAAAATGCCAAGAATAACCGGACCCAGGAATTTATTGAGCCCCTCATATGATTTTGGCAATGCCAGGACTCTTCACAGATCCCCTGGAAGAGGATCAAACCTTAAGGAAGCAGATGGGAGGTGATGAATCTTCTTTCCCTGCTGTGTTGGAATCAGAGCTGGTGTTACGGACTGCCGAGTGTCTACATGGGCAAGTCCAGAGTGGTGGAAAAGCAGCACCTGCACGCTCAAGGAGAAAGCTTCCAAAGCATTTGGCACCTCACTTCCAGCTCCTTTGGTTGTAGCAGTTTCAGAAGGTTCCTTTTTTCCCTGCAGTGGTCCCATCCCAGCTTTTTGGCTCCTGTGTGTAATCAGGGCAGCTGTACACCAAATGCATTTATGTCCTCAAAGCCATGACCAAGTCACTACAGAAAGTCCCAAAATCCAACCTGCCGGCTCTCTGTCACAGACAGATGCCACCCTGGCCTCCCACTTCCCAACCCTGTCCATCACAGCTCTCAGACAGAACCATTCTGGAAACTACCATCAAGATCTTGGCACCAAAGTCCGAGAACAGCCCAGACCACCAGTTTCTTGTTGTTTCCTGACCGAGTGGCCTCTCCCATTCCTTCACTACAGACTGTATGTGAATTGTTGCACTAATCATGCCATCCGCATCCATCACTGGTCCCAGTGACATGTCTGGAAATCTTCTCAGATTAGAAGACAGAACCTCATAATGAGAAGAAACTACCTGATTCCAGAAGAACTAATTACTCTCTTTGTTAAGTATTCTAAACCCAAGCTATTCTGGGGCTGGCATTTTTCTGAACAGCTTCTGGAGTGGAAGCCACCTGACCTATGGGTGGGGCATATAATCATCTCTCCAGTTCTTCATCCTAGTTTCCCGAGGTTCCATTTCTGAGGCAGTCACTGAGATAATAATTTCTTTTTCACTTTCATTAAGTGGAAAGAGTGAATGTGATTTAGCTGCAGAGGAGAAGAGGAAAAAAAATCACACAAGGCCAGTTTAATTCCCATCTTCACAGGCTCTCAAGGGTACAAGTACTGCAGCATGAGTCCTTGCCTCTAGACAGACACTTCGTACTCTACCCCTCCTGGAGCCCTCCTACCCACTGGATACATCCTTTCCTGCTCTCCTCAGGCTTGCTGCTAAGAAAGGTGCCCAGGCTAAATCTTTTCTTCCTCTGTCCTGTCTCCCGTCACCTTTCAAGACGCTATCCCTTCACTACACAAATGTTATAAATAAAGGAAATATGGTTCAAATCTGTCCTGCAAGAGGATCTCACCCAAGTCACTTCATGGGATGGGGAGGATTTGTCTGCACCTCTGAGCTCTCCAGGATCAGGACCTCTATGTCCTTTTGAACCTGAACAGCACAAGCACAATGAGGCCCTGGTCTTTCATTGCTCCTGCCATATCAAATAATAAAAAGGCAGCACAGGGGAAGATAAGGCAGCTGATGCATAAAGGGTTCTAGTCTCCAGAACTGTCAGTCTGGCACCTTTCAATAGCAGGAAGTGAATGATTATCACAGAGGGAAGAATTTAATAAATAAATGCCAAACAGACGACTTTGTCCTGGATGCTCGCTCCACACAGGCACGGGCAGCTTCACATGGGGGAGGCATGGGAAGCTGGCAGTTCTTTTATACATTTTACATTTGTTCTGTTCTGCCCGAGTGCCTGATTATTCTTTTTTTTTTCTTTTCTTTTTTTTTTTTCTTTCTTGAGAAGAAGAAATTGGCTGGGGGAATCTGGAGGTTAAGAGCTCCAATTTTTTAAGCTTTGTCAGTTTTTGCTGCTTAATCAACTGGACATTGTCCCTTTGAATAAAAGATCCTGGATTCTCAGCAAAAGGGTTGAAAGGTACCATGAACTCCTCGTGCATTTACCATATGGTATAAATCTCCCTCACAGCAAACAGCAGAGCAAGTGGCACAGCTTGGGACATTACTGGGAAGTCTTGTGACTGATCCTACGATGGGAGGCCCACCTATGCCTTGGCAGGGTCTGTTTCAGCCCATTCTAATGGGATATCATGCAGCTCCTCAAGGAGAAGGGAGATCACACTGAGCCTTTACATGGACATGAAGCAGAAGGCTCCTTGGGACCGGGAATGGGAATTATGAATCAGACCCAGGTATGGCTCTCGGGGCCCTGCTGCCTCTCTCTTGCCTTTAGCTCAGTACACCCACATCCCAGTAGAAGACCGTTTCCATTCTTGCTCTTTGCTGTTTCCTGCCAGGAGGGGGAGCCTGGCTCCTGCCTTCTGCAGGCTCTGCTGGGGCTGGTTCCTGCTCTGCGGCCCTAAGAGTGTCTCCTTTCAGAGACGGCCTTCAAGGAGCCTCCCTACCCACAGTGCTGTGGCTTTCCAAGTGCCTGCTGGCCAGTGGAAGAAGAAGCCTAAAAGGAGGTGGGGGGAATGGGAAGCTAGGGAATGTCATGGTAGTGCTGGGAGGTCGACGCTGAACTGGTGATGCTGTGACCAGGAAGGAAGGAGCAGGGCAGGCACTTACCACCATGCGGTTGAGGGACACCCAACAATCATCGGGGAAGTCCTGCAGCATAGGCACAAGGAACTGGAGGCAGCCATCCCAGTGACACAGCAGCAGCATCATCCCAATCAGGTTCACAATCCGCACCACGGCGCTGGCCAGATCATAGGTCATGTGGAAGATCTGCAGGGGCCAAGAGGGAGCAGATTAGATGGCAGCTCCCCGAACAACCAACCCTACATAGTTAGATGCAGTGTCAGGGTCAAGAACCTTGCTAAAAGTAACAGAAGAGGCTGCATCAGCCCGACTCAGGTCAGTCACAACATGCGAGCAGAACCAGATGAAAAACAGATTAAAAACCAAACTACAAAATCACAATCACTCACCCCTCTTGCCCTTTAATTTTGCCTTCTAATTTACATTAAAAGCTCTATAACTCATTTTATTAAATAAACTGGTTGCAAATATTTCTGGAACATCAGCCACTCCTCAGAAATAAACTCTATCATTACATCTTTTTAACTGCAATGCCCTTCTGTGATTTCTGCTCTTGCTGAGTATATGCTGCACACCGACCCATCGTGGAAGCTCTCTTTGTACAGGATGTCAGATGCAGTCTCTGCAAGCATCAAGTGCAGGAAAGAATGGCCTCAAAAACTCAGCAGAGACTTCTAGAAGAGGATTGGATTCAACAATTTTCTTGTATTCTGCTGCTGTATCATTTCTGGTCTCATGAAGGTGGGCAAGGAAAAGAGAAACATGGCAGAGCTGTAGAGCTGTTCTTAGCTTTAAACACTTCTTAGTTCTTGTGACAGAGTTGGGATGGATGGATGGATGGATGGATGGATGGATGGATGGATGGATGGATGGATGGATGCCTGACAGCCATGCCCCAGCCCTGCCAATGTACTCTGCCCTAGAGCCTCAACTGGAGAAATGTTAATCACTGCTCCCCACCCACGGTCTTGCTCTTTCTGGCAGAGGAGGAGTGACATGTTTGGACAGCTGTGTGTGAATGAAGCAGAGAAACTCACTGCTGTCAGCTGCCGTAGTGAGCCTTCTCAGGAGGCCTCACAATGGTTAGAAGGCTGTTCTGCAGAGCAACCTGCAATCTGGTGACACAATGTCCTAGCTGGATTTAATGGAAAGGAACAAAAAGCAGAGGAAAATGAGGATCAAAGAAGACTGCTGTCAATCAGCTGAGGCTGCATGTCTCAGCTCTGGTCCTGCATTTCTACACTGGCCTGTAGGATGGTGCTCCCTTCCAGGGTATATTCCAATCATCTCTATCCTAATCCAGCTACATCAGCTCGGAGCTTCTCACATTGCTTGTTTAGCCCACTCTGCAGTCTCTCCTGCTCTCTTGGTCCTGGACTCCTGCTATGGCCCACAGGCTGTCTGCTGTGTCACCTGCAGAGTCCCCCTCCACAGCTCTGCTCTTGTACCTTGGCCCTGCCCTGCTGCTCCAGCCCCACGTGGTCACACTGTTTTCTGACCTGCCACCACACCTCTCATGACAGTGTGACTCCCAGTGCTGGTTTAAAACTGACCTCCAAGCGAGCCGAGCAGAGCACACAGTGACACCTTCCTAAGGTCACCTCTTCCTTAGAGATGTAGCAGGATTAACTGTCACCTCTTCAGACATAAACCTGTAAACACAACTTTCTTACAGGACACAAGGCACCGGGTCAAAAGGGACAGAGACCCTAATACAGGTTTATATAAACTGGAGCATGTCCAGAGAAGGGCATCGAAGCTGGGGAAGGGTCTAGGGCACAAGCCTGGTGAGGAGCAGCTGAGGGACCTGGGGTTGTTCAGCCTGGAGAGAAGGAGGCTCAGAGGAGACCTTCTCACCCTCCACAACTCCCTGACAGGAGGTTGGAGCCAGGTGGGGTTGGTCTCTTCTCCCAAGCAACAAGCACAAGAGGAAATGGCCTCAAGTTGCACCAGGGGAGGTTTAGGTTGGACCTGAGGAACAATTTCTTCCCGTGCAAGGGTTGTCAAGGCCTGGCCCAGGCTGCCCAGGGCAGTGGTGGAGTCCCCGTGATCCTTGGAGGGATTTCAGTGCCGTGGAGATGTGGTGCTGAGGGACATGGTTTAGTGGTGACCTAGCAGTGATGGGTTAATGGTTGGACTTGATGATCTTAAAGTTCTTTTCCAACCAAAACAATTCTATGATTCTAAAATAGCAAAGTAATTTTCATTTTGCTGTGTTATTAATAAAAGTTGATAAGGCAGGAACTGGAACTGGAGGGGAGAAACACACCAGGGCTTTCACCTGGGATCACTGCCTGAGCTCCACTGAGCCTCAGTGTGGGAAGGTGGCAGGTGACTCAACCAGCTGGGAATCACCTCCAGAGGGACAAGGGACATGACTATCAGAGAAGTATCCCAAGCAGGGGATAGGCCATAGGCATGCTACTGTATGACTAAATCCATATAACTCCTTGCTGCTCTGAGAGAGATAGTCCTGGTCCCTCCAGCCACACCATGGCAGCTAAAAATGCAGAAAACTTCTTTTATTAAAGAAATGAGTAATCATTTGTCAGTTTAGCTGCCTAAATCAGCTCATCGCTCTGTTATCAGAGCTAGCTGCTCAATTTGAATGCCTGTTTCCACACTTCCCCACCTAATCAGGATGTCACGAGGTCATACGCATGGAGAGATGCCGACGTGCTCAATCCAGACTAGGGGGGAGCCACAGAAGAATGCTGGAAACCAGAAGGATGAATGATTTGGATACCTGCTTCTGAACTCCATTATTTCCACTGCATCTGAGATGCAGCTGGAGTCCACAGTGTCACTTAGTGGGAGAAAGGCCATTCTAGCAATATTTCTGAGCTGAAAGAGAAGAAAATATCCAAAATCCAGCATGAAAGGCTGTTCTAGGAAATCCAGCTCTCAGTGCTGACTCAATATGAAAGCTGAGCACATAATTCATAAAGAGTAATTCCTACTGGTTTCATCCTCTCTTTCTTTTTTTCCTTCCATTGCAGAAATGATCATTCTCATTCAGATAACCCCAAACAAATCTAGCCACGGGCTATGCTTTTAATGAAGCCAGAGCAGCAGTTTGCAGAAGGATCTCTGAATGGATCTTTTGTATCACCAGGGTTTTGCTGTGCTAATGGCTTCTCCTCTCCCACCTATGTGTGGTGTTCAAAGAGCTCCATTCCTCCTGTAACCCAGGGAATTCCAGCCAGGGACAAGGAACAGACCCTGTCAGATTTAGCAAGTGCTTTTCTTCCTTTAAGATACTAGAAGTGGAGAGTAAAGACCCTGAGGGAAGGGAGTGGATGGTGCGCCTGCCCTTGCAGTTCATGGATGTTCCCACAGGCAGAGGCAGTATCTGCTTTATGAGATGTTGGATTCAGCTCACCAACTTTGGACCTTGAGACCTAGACCGTATCATTAGAGGCATGGGACAGAAATGCACACGTGGAGGGTGACACATCTGGTTTGTGGCCCTCGTTTACCTGGGCAGGAGATGCCCTGAGGCTCAGAAATTCGTCTCTCTCTGCACTGCCCATAAAGTAAGCCTAGATAATGAACTCCAAGTGTAAATGGCTGAACTGCAGGTGAGACAAATTCAATTTCAGATGTCAGTCTCAGGAGTTACCAGCTCATGCCCACACATTGGAATACATTTGCATTCACATGCAAAAGAAAAATAAGAAACACTCACTGTGCAGCACACAGGAATAACTGTGAAGGGGTGTGAACAAACACCTTTCACTAACAAGAAGCTCCTACTGTAAACAAGCACCTGTGTTGCAGGGAATCCCAACTCCAGTAGAGTACTGGTGAGTGGCTAAGTCAGTGCTGCAGGGCACTTAAAAGCACCTCTCTAATACCCCTGTTCTTGATTATCCAAAACAACCGCGGCTCCAGAATCCCTGCTATAGTTGGCTCTGTTCTTCTAGCCAAAGGACAGCTTTCAATGCTTTCCAAAAGGACAGCTTGTGAAAGAGGGAGGACCAAAACTTTCCTCAACAAAGTCATCTCAAGTTATGTAAGAGATCCATTTTAGAAATCCCGCTTAATCAGAAGAAGCTATTGGGACCATATCAGTACGAATCTGAAATCTTGTCAGCCCCAAATAACTCTACAGCACTCCCTGCTTGGCTCTGTCCTGCAGCAGGATTCCTCTAACACGATCACTTGAGCTGGAAGAAATCAAGGACACCTTGGAGAAGAGGAGGCCTTGGTTCTGGCAGTGAAACAAGGGCTTTGACTGCAATCAAAGTTGTTCAATTAGGTGTGTTGTTTTCTGTTGGGATGCAGCTTGGTGGGGCTACCCAAACCAACAGGTCACTAGCATCTGAGCCTTGAGAGCCATGCTGCAATAGTCTGTCTGTCTGTCTAGGGCTGTGGAGGCTGAACTGCTCTGAGAGACCAAGCACCCATGGAGTGGACACTGTGGGGTGAAAGCCCACTGAGAGGACCCTGCAGGGAGTCCTGTGCAGGGAGGCAATTCAGTCCAGGGACACTGCCCCAGCCCTGCTAGGCCCAGGCCAGCTCCAGCAAAGCCTTGGTCTCTGCACTCTGCTCCCCAGCACATCGGGCTCTGCAGGCGGGGCTGTGGTTGCACATCCCTGATGGCTCTGCACGTACCAGAGGTTCTGCACTTGGAACAAACTGGGTTTCCTGAGGGTCCTGGGACCACGACGCATACTAACAATTCTGTTTGGAGCTGGAGCAAACCACCCTGCCAGAGAGAGCTAACAGCGTCCACACTCGCTCAGCTGAGTGCTGCTCTGCACAGAACTCATTTCCATCCATAGGGTTCATGAACAGATTTGTCACCACGGGAAAGCAGTGAAATTGCTCATTGCCCTTCACTACCTCTACTAGCACCATAGCAGTATTTCTGTAGTGCTGCAGCCAGACTAAGGAAGCCTGCCGGTCCTGAGCCAGTACCTCTGCTGAGGAGAGGCTGTGCCCACACCATGGTTAATATACAACGGTGATAAATCCCCTGTGGATAATCAAGTAGCTGTGACACTGCTCCAACTTAATAGAAAACAAAGAATTTACTCCTAATTTTTGGCTTAGAAAAACCCAAAGACCTTAAAAGGAAATACAAAGCTCCAAAGAGAATCAAAACAGTATCATATGTCATTCTGAGGGCTGGAGGGTCATAGTTAAGGCTGCTCTGCTGTGATGAAATACATGTTTACTTACATTTAAGAAGAGTATTTTGTGGACTACAGGGAAGAGAGTTGACAAGTCTTTCACGCTTCCTTTCTTACTTGGCTTTTGTAGATAACAGAGGCAAAGATACATTTTGCTCACAGAGGCATTAGCTGCCTTTTTAAACCTAAGTGTTAATCTCTTGATATACAGGGGATAGGTGTTGCTGTGAAGAGCTTTTCTGAACCTAAAAATACCGTTAGACAGATTACTGTAAGGTGGTTTTACTAAGTCCCTGCAGCATCAGCTACAGCATCTCTGCAGATCACCTACCTAACCAGTGACTGGGCTGCAGCCTGTTTAGTACAAACACTGACTGGACAATACTTTAAGCTCTTACTCATTCTGGCCAACAAGCAAATGAAAAGCAGCTCATTGAAAAACCAGAGGATCACTACATGATCCTTTAGGGATCACTATCACAAAGCACTGCCAATTCATGTGGCAAGGGGGAAAATGTCAGTCTCCGTGCTCAGCAAGACTCACTCTTGACTGACACAACCTATGTAAGAGGGGAAGGGAAGATTGATGTGCAGATGCATCCTGGGAGGCTGAAGCGAGGGAGAGACAAAAAAACCCACAGAACTCGTAGGATGGGCTTCCCCCAGGAGGAAAAATCCTCTCTGGGCATACACAGCATTATGCACATTAGAGCACCGAAGCATGGAAGCTGTGAGCATACACGAGGCGCACACAGAGCCAAAACCCCTGCAGACGCTGTAAGGACACACAAGAAATCAGACTTGGGAGGCAAAGGGCAGCTCCCCAAGAAATTCAGCCTGTGGAGTAAACCCACACCATTGGGAAATGTGTTTTGGCAAAGCAACCTAGAAGATGTCAGCTGCTGTTTTCCCTCTCCTAATGCTGCTATGGGAAATGCATCACCAACCTCATTACTTGCTCCTTCCTCACCCTCCCCAGCTCTCCATTTACTCTCTATGTCATGTTTAAGTTGTGACAAAACATAAACGAATTTTACTCCAAAAGGTTTGCCAGCCTAAGTAACACCAGGATGCACATTTGGTTCTTTTGGAAGAATGGACGAAATACTGGTTTTGCTGCTAAAATACATAAACTCTACATTTCTGAGACGACTGCTTGGGCTGGTCTGCTGAAACAGGACTTAGTTAAGGAAGAAAAATCACACCAAGGAAAAGCAGTTGGGCTTATTTACAATTTCCCATTGTAGTGGGAAGCAGGAGTCCCTTCTGAAGGCTCAGCTTTGGGCCAGGCAGCCTTTGGCTTTACTAATCACAGTGTGTTCGGCAGAACAGCTCCATGGTGCAGGAGAGAGGGAGCTTTGGGATCCAGATTGTATTGGGACAACGCTGAAAGCACCAGCCAGCGCAGAGCAGATGGACTGGAGATGGGAAATCATCTGTGGTGCACAGATACATCTGCAAGCAGTGCACAGATTCAGGGATGTGCTCAACAGTTGGGAGATGGCGTGGGGTTTGGGTTTGCCTGCTTTTTGCTGTGCCAGCAAGGAAAACTAGAGCCAGAAGATCAAGTTGGAGATGAAGGCGAGAGTCTGGGGTTGATTCTCTTTTTTATGCTTGCTTTGCACCAAATGACATAATCAATGTCAGCAGAGTTGCTGATGCTGCCTTGAGTCAGAGCAAGAGGAGAACCAGGTCTGTGATTCATTAGGTTTAATGCTCACAGGGGAAGATACAGTGGAGCGTGCTTGTCTTGGGGCTGCCTGGAACTGCCAGTTTGAGGGAAGTGCACTGAGTGCCAGGTGTTAAGAAAGAGATCCAAGTAGCTTTTACTCTTAAAATATAATAATCCTTTGTGCTGCTGTGGCAGTTTTCATCTGAAGGTCTCAAGGGGCTCAGCTGACATTCATCTCTTATGCCTCAATATCTCCAGTGAATGTGTGTCTCCGATGGTCTAGATGGGCAAAATGAGGGACATAAAAAGAAAAAAACACCTGCCAGAAGTTGTGCAGAAGATAAGAGCAAAGTTTTGAGCCAAATCTAGAGATGCCAGGTTTTGATCTCCTGCTCTAACCACTGCCCACGTATGGTGGCTACTAACTAGAACCCAAGGAGGTACCTTCACATTGAGAAACAGCCAGTTCAGTGGCACAAAAAGCCAGCCTGTGTGTATGTGCATGCAGGGCAGGAAGTAGGGATCTTGCAGCTGTCTGGTGCTGTTAAAGCTCTGTAGGAACATGATGCAAGCCTCTACCTCCTCCTGAGATGATTTAACTCTTCCCAGACAGCTTGCCTGTGGATAATGGAAGTTCTTCTCCAGGTAGGAGCTGAGGGACCACAGACAGAGAACAGCAGAAAGCTCATGGAAAATGTAAAGGGAAAAACAAAAAACAAACCAAAAAAACCCAAAAACCACAGCATTTTCTTGCCTTCTCCCTCAGAGACTTGGGTCTACTGGAAAATATTTACAGCAGAGAAAGGTGAACTAGCAGGACTAATTAGTGCTGATAAAGCTGGCATAAATGGCAGATGTTTGCAGATATATATAAACCCCAAAGATCCTGCCACCACCGTGTGTGTTGCCTCTTGCACTCTCAGAGTTGAGGTTGTCATGACAACAGCCCCCCTTCCCCTCCCCATGCCACCATTCCCAGCCTAGACTTTAATCTCCATCACTATAAGAACTTTTATCACCACGGCAACGTGACATAGACTTTTAAAAATATTTTCTAGCACAACTTGAATGACTGTCTTTCCTGCATGGTTTTCTTTAAACCTCGAGGAAAAAAACATCTAGGGTTGGATTCTGTCTCCAGTGAACTGAGATGCAAGCCCCCCATGGGTGCTAGCTAGCAGCAACAGGAGGTGGCCAGTGCCTCCAGTGCAGAGGCACGATGGAATTTTCACCTCACGTGGCCCAGAGCAGCTACGCAAGGACTGGGGCCAGGGCTTTTTCAGGAACCTCTACAACTTTGTAGGGAGAGCCCCTTTGCTGTTCAACGGGGCTTATGTTCTCATACACCTACAGCTCATAGGGTTTTCAACAGTGTCTCTCAATATAGTCAAATGCCTTTGGAAAAAGTTTAAAACATAAAAGAAAATAAAGCCCCAAGCAAGCCTCCAGAGCTGTAAGTAGGTTAGGTGTCATATTCTCAGTGGGAATTAGGTATCTTACCTGCCTAGGTATTTTTTTTTAAATCTCTCATGGCTCTTATCTGCACCTTTGGGAATTGTAGTTCTTCTGCGAGGCTTCAAATGAATCACTTCTGCAAATAGGTCATGGGGTTTTTTTTGGAAGTTTAAGAATGACCACAACCACCAGGCAAAAGGTCTGCCCGGCTCAGTAGCTATACATAGATATGCCCAGGCAAAGAAATATCTGGGAGGCTATGGGGAAAGGAAGCATAAATACCTGAGTAGGAGACAAGAAATACAACTGGTTTGAAACTGGGGCCTCAAAGCCTGGAAATGGCATCAAGAAGGAGCACTAAGTGGTCTGCAAGGCTGGTCCACATGGCTCTGAGCTGGACTGGCACTCGGTAAAGGTATTCAATGCTGGAAAAGGCAGCTGAGCAGCAAGATGAGGTAATCGATGGATGACTCAGATGATGTAGGTGAGTCCAGGCTGCAGACTATGTCAGAAGGACCTCATTTATGGTCTGATCAAAAATTCACTGAGCTAAGTGGGAAAACACACCCCGAGTGCAATGAGTTATCAGGCACAATGTCATTAAAATGGTTACATGGACAAGTAATGAGACAAAATACTAATGGCAGTATTGATCAGGTTATGCTATTACCTAGGGCAGCAACATCCCTTCCTTTGGATCATGGATCTATTTTCCGTGAGGACATGAAAAAAAAAAAAAAAGAGATAAATAGATGTTCTGAAGAAGGAGCTGCTAATCTTCTTTCCTCCCAGCAGCAACATAAGGTCCCAAAGCTGGGCCATGTCACATACTGGTTTGAAGCTGTTTGCCTTCCACTAAGCAATAGCTTTACTATAGTTTGGGCATCCCTGATTAACAGCTAGGAGATCAAAACCAGTAATTATAGAGTATATTCTGGGACAGTTTGGTCCAGGGAGGAACTAGTGACCAGCAGGTAGGACTAAAGTATCCTTGAAAGACATCAGTATCATGGGATAGGCTCAGGGCCCTTCACTACCCTCTCTTACTCAAAGACAAGAGGACTTTTTATCAAAGTGAAGGATCAGCTGATGAGAGGAAATACTCTTTTTTCCAACCAATCTGCAGTTTAGCTTGTGGAATGCATTGCTGCAAGAATCCTCTAGGCCAGGAGATTGGGAGGATATTAAATACATACCTAAATAAATAAATGCCTGACTAATAATAACTTCTAGATTGGTTCATATTCTTCCTTTTCAGTGCTTGAAAAAAAATCCCCGGGGAATAAAGCTACCTGTGAGCAGGTTATTTTAGAGCTAGTCTTTTAGAATTCATGATGTGTTCCCTCGGAAACATTTGATCTTTATTAAGAGCAAGAGAGTGGACTAAACGTCTGGTCTGCCACAGTGCCTCCCTGTCCACATTCACGTCCATGGAAGAGAACTTGGGACTGCCATCTGTGTTTATATCCACAAACACAAAGCCACAACATGGAAGAAAGAAAATCAGATCAAGAGAACAGACCATTCAAATGAGAAAGAAAATCGTCTTCTCAAAACTCGTATTGCCTGTAACATTGCCCTGGTTCGGGTTCTAGAGAAAGCCGTTGCAAAAGAAATTAGCAGTGACCTTTATCTTCATATTTCTTTCAGTCACACTTGAATTTTTTTTCTTTACAATTCAGAACAGACTTTTTTAAATCCAGGATTGCCACAAACATACTCATGGATTCATAGGATTACCAGCAGGAGTACGATAGCAACTCATTAGGTCCTGCCCAGTAAGTTCAAACTGGCCAAAGAACTACAGAACTCATGCACTTTACAACAGAAATACAACTCGTATTTCTTTAATGCATCTTGCATTTCAACCCAGAGAGCAAAGCACATGTGCATTAACCCATGTTAAGCCCTATTCAGGTGTCTGTAAGAGAACACTGAGAGAAGCTGAGACAAAAAATGGACCCTCCCAAAATGGAACAAGCTTGTGATGGTCTTCCAAACACTTCTCTTTTTACAGAGAGACATCTGCACAGAGGTGAGACCCCATCACATCCCAGATGGGCCTCAAGCAGTTGGGAGCAGTAGAGCTGAAAGGCTCTTTCCATACAGAAATCGGGCCCGTGGCTCTGTAGCTAAACCTCCCTGTGAGGGACCCTCTAGAAGCGGTGCACAGAGACGAGGGCAGCAACCAGAATTATTCCTATGGGCTTTTTAAAAGCAACACAGCTACACCTATCTCCGTACCGATCTCCTCTAGGCTCTGCAGTTGTTTAAAGGATCAGGCTTTCTGTCGACTGAAAGGACAGCAAGTTTCTTCCTCCTGTTTTTAAACAGAGTTGATAATGGAAATCTCTAAAAGCTGCATCTGCCTTCTGAGGCTGGTAATGTGTCACCTTTTATATTTACGTGCAACGGCAAAAGCTATTGCTGCCTATAGGACAGCTTAGCTGCCAGGATGGTTCCCGTTCTGCAGGGAGATTGGATACTGTCCACCTAACTCAATCCTCCAGTTTAATTCAGTTACAACCACGGCAACCAAGCACAGCTTCCACACTTGACTTTCTTGATGCTCTTAGTGATTGTAACATCCATGAGAGGAAGCGACCCGGCAGGTCCCTAGCAGCACAAACTTGAACTGCTTTGATAGCGTGAGGTTTTTTTCCCTAAATTGCTTTGATGCAGACCGGTCTGAATATTTCCAACAAGGATCTGATTCATCTTTTGGGAGTTTGCTGGCAGAGTGCAAAAAGATTTCATTTCACAGATTGATGCAAATTTATTTGCATACGGTGTGTCACACATGTCACACTCAGCCCGAGAGAAGTAACGGAGACAAACGCCTTCCTACTCTTTGAGAGTAATAATAGCAATATAACCTTTCTGCTATTGCAACGTGCACCTTAGCAAGGATGTCTCTTAAAAGAACAGCGCAGTGAAAGCGACTTCCCGAGTAACACACCTTGGAAAACCTGTACACTCCTGTAACCTTGACAAAGGAGACACGGCGAAATCAGAGGAAGAGGAGCCGCTGGAAGGAATGCGGCCATTGCCCTCACTCTCATGCAGACCATGCTGATTCTGGGAGGAGAGCAAAGCTGGGGAAGAGGCTGGGTGCACTTTTTGATTTGCTTTAAGAAGCTGGGCCAGGGAAAACCATTTTTTTTTTTAACCAACAGGCAGCGTAGATTATATTTATGAAAGTATGATGGGTTAAATCCTGCTATGGTCATATATAGACACTTTGGCTGACTATAGAAAAATGAGCTAAGTCAGAACAAAGATGTTTAAAAGCAGTATTTGAACTCTTGACTGAAATATTCTTAAACCTCCATTAATATATGCTGGGCAGGAACACAGTCCCTAAAGGCTGCCATTTTAATTAGAAATCCAACAGGAAATGCTGCCTGATGACAGGTATCAAGACAAAAATCCCCAGAGCTGCAGCCCAGGAGAAGGAGGAGATTTGCACAGCTCTTTTAGGGGTATAACATGATATTATAATAATAGTAATAATAATAGTTTGATAGAGAAGTTGTATGTTCAAGCAAAATAGAAGGGTGTTATAAAAACAGTGATGCAGTCCCCTGGGTCTCCAGCTGTGCCTCAGAGGTTGGAAGACTGTCATCAAGCTGATGATGTAAAGGGGATGTAAATCACAATATAAGGTTTTTCTGCCCTTGAAACCAATCTTCAAACTTCTTTGCAGCAAACTTACAGCAACCAACCATCCAGAAAGCAAAAGATGGTAGGAAGTGCTTTTAAAAGGCCATACCCTTCCACGGCCAGGTTTTTATCCTTCTCCCCTGACAAGGAAGAGAGATTTGATACTAGGTCCCTGTCTGTCGCTGCTGGAATGGACCCAGACACCACCATGGTGCTGCAAGATGCTCACACAGATGTTAACAGAGTCCTAATGAAACCTTTTCTTCTCGGTGAATCATGTGATCACAAAGTATATTTATTGGTATTCCTCCACAAAAAGCACATTGCATAAAAGAATTATTTAAACAAAGCTGTGTGCTTTGGTCCAATTTTTGCTATTTTCCTTCTGAAACAGCTTTGCTGCTACATCTATTCAACTTTTCCTTTTAATCCCACTGGGAATGGGAGCCACCACTCTCTCCTATTCCACTTCTCCCCTGGTCTGTGAGCCTGCCTTCCCTCACACCAGCATACACAGAGAATAATTTCCCCCATTCCAGTTGAAATCGCAACAGAACAAGGTCAAACCACATCAGATGTGGTGCCTGATTGCTCCAGAACACTGTCTTTGGCAGCCACTGGGAACACTTAATTCAGAACAAGGCACAAGAAACCTCCCATCAGGATAACCCACCTCTTCAGAAGACTTCACCTGAATGTGTAATAGTGAGAGATTGATTTAAACTTGGAAGCAGGAGTGGCTTTTAACCTTCTAAAGCTCTTGCCTTCTTTATAACTCTGGATATACTTACAGCTCAAATAAACATCCAAACTGCCCTTGAATTGTGTTGCCTGTAGAAGAAGCTCCAATGTCTGAATACACGCTGTCTGAAAGAGTATTTCCTTGAATGCATTTGGAATTGGCTGACTTTTCAATTTCACTGACTGCTCCATACCTTTGCTGAATACGGCAGGAAAAATATATCCAGCTCTCATCATTTTCTAGCTCACTTTATTACTTTACTGGCTTTTTCTTTTAATCTCTTCTCCTTAAAGGAAAGAATTTCAAACTTTTCATTTACTCCAGGTTGTTCTCCATCATTCTCATCAGTTTTATTTGATTTCACTTTACTCCTACAGTGAAGAAGTAACTAAAATTGGGATATTTTTATACTTAGTTATCCTATGACAGACATGTATAGTTCGCTTTTTTTGAATGCTTGTCTCTACCCTGTGCTCCCCCAGTCCCAGTTCTGCCTTTTCATGCCCTCCAGTAGAGGACCAGACAGCAAGAAGCTATAGAGAAGAAGCTTCTCTAAAGAAACTATCCTACGAACCAGAACTGGAGCTGCTTTAAGCATTCATATTTGCTCTGCTTGTTCAGTTTTAAAAGAAACTTGAGTCCTATGGGAATTCACTTCATAACCTGCTCATTTGACCTCTCCTGCCTTGCCCTCTATATTCTGGATCATTCCTTAACTTCTGCTGCCTTGTCTGATTTAATGACACCTCATTGCTGTGAAAGCCCCTAGTCCAGGAGGAGGAAAATCTGCCCCTATCATAAGAAGAAAAAGTGACGGTAGCAGCACTGAAAAATTACCAGGGGAAATGAAGTACATAAAAATGACAGCATTGATCTTTCTTTACAATCCCTTAGCAGCTTGCTGCATGCTGCTGCAGCAGAACCTCCCTTGGCAATACCTCTGAATATTTATTTTGAGAAATTAAGTCCAGGGTAGAATCTGCTTTACCTCTGTGACTGCCTGGGCCTTGCAAGAGCTACGTCTGCACTGGCTGTATCCACAGAGGCTACAGACTATGGGCATGGGGGGCTGAATCTACACTGGAAAGCAAGAATGGACTCCAGGCAAGCAGTAGGTATGTGAAGGCAGCTTTGTGACCCACACCTTTCCATCTCTAGCAGTGGCTGTAGCACTAGTTCAGAGTAAATTGAGGAGGGCTGAGTATCTCAGAATATCTGGTGTTCAGCCTCAGTCGCGATTGATCTCTCCAGATCACACAAATGAGAGCTGGGCAGAAGACTACAGTGTAGTCCATGTCTGGACAGGTGCTTGTACAGATGCAATGCAGACCCTAGTCAAGCTAGGACTCGAGGTGGTTCAGACTCAGGAATTAAGAAAGACTGACGCTGCTGCTTCTTCCTCCAAAAAGAGGACTAATAGAGTGGTAAAACTGCAACACTGGACTAGATTTCTGCCCTAGAGAGCAAGCCACGCTGTAAGAAGGGATGGAGAAGGGACCAGCACATTGCTTCAGTGGTTTTGCTTTTACTATAATGAGCGCCTTTTCCACAAGCACTTCTAACCTAAGGCAGAATTATTATTAAGTGTCAGCAGCGATTATAAACGAAGCTGGATTCCTGACCCCAGAAAGCTTTGGCAGAGCAAGAAATGTGAACGAGGACGTGAGCACGTTGGGCAGAGGATGTAGATACCAGCAGCAGCTGCAATGTGTAGGACCAGGGAAGGAGAATCAGCATGGCAGGAGAGACACACTGAGAATGGATGGCGGGATGCCTCAAATAGACAAGGTCAAACTGAGCATGGGATGAAGCAAACACAGGGCACCATATTTGACCTCTCCAGATTGCAAAGCCTGAATGGGAGGACCCAGATATGAGCCTGCTCTGTCAGTTTAGGTCTTAGCATGAATTCAGAACCATGGGATCCTGCAAGACACGGGAACTGCAGTGAAGCTTCTCTTTGTGACCCCCTGTAAACTGGCAACTTCCTCATGTGAATTTCCTCTGAAGCACGCAGATGGGTGTGGGCACTCCGAAGAGCAGTAAACAAAATAATCTGAGGAATCAAATATTTCACAGCCCTCAGTGGGAAGGCTGAAAATAAAAAGGAGTCAGGACCAGATGTCTGATATCCCAGTTATTAGTTTGGATCTCCCTAAAACCCCAGGCACCTCACTCTCTGGAAGCATTCGACCAGTGTCCAAATTTTTAACCCATGATTTATACTTCAATCTGAGCTACATAACTCTCCCTACCCAGAGAGACAAGAAAAGATCTGAACATCAGGTGTCGCTTACACCTGGACCTGCCCAACCCAGTGTATCTTCAGTAGGATTCAGTACACTCAAGGTGACCCCGCAAATCCTTATCATCGCAAGACATAAAGGGAAGACCAGCAGTGCCAGCTGCAAAGACAAGTGTCTGCCCAGTATGTCCCGTCACCCTGCAGCAAGCCAGACAGGCTTTGCTAAATTGTCAGCCCTGCACACACAAACATTCACATGTACACAAGATGAAAGGATGTCTCCACTGTAACTGATGCCCACAGTTGACCTCCAGCCGCCACTGCTCCAGGAATCCAGATGTCTCCTGGTCAGCCTGTGAATTGGCTGACGTTGCTCTCCTGTAACAACCAGTGGCAGGGAGCTTAGCCCTTTGCACATGGCTTCCAGTCTTCCCGGTAGGAAGCAGCAAAGCACACAGCAAGCTGGCCTGCTCCCAGGAGGCTCTGGACCAAGGGCTCAGAGCACTCTGCTGCCCTTGCAGTCAAGCCTCCTGGCCAGCCACCTGGTCTGCCACATTTCCTCGGTTTTCAACACCAAGTTACGCACTAACCCTCCTCACATGGTTGTGTCCCAGACTCGTTTCCCCACCGCCACCCCAGCTTGCTTCTGGCCCTTTCTCCTGCCACTTTTCTGATGCCAGTGCTGGTGCCTGGAGTTGGCAGCTGCCTCCCATCCATCAGCACATCCCCTTTTCTGTGCCAGCTGTCAATTAAGCTGTGCATCACTACAACCTTCACACCTTTCCCATTCCAAAAAGCATCCCACAGTGCACTGAACTGCCAGCCTCAGAGGCAAGGAGCTGGTTGTTAACTGTCAGTCATGGTAAGCTCTGGACCACCAGCAAACAAGCGATGGGAGCAAGAAGCCACTGTGTGGGGTGCTGATGCCCAGACCTCATGCTGAGGAAATGTCCTGTCTGGAACAGAATATGCTCCATCCCTTTTTGCTTGATCTTTTTACTTCAATCACTGGGGAAATATCCTCTCCCCGCTCTTCTATTTGAAAGATTTCTCCAGAGATTAGTTTCTTCTCACTTCCAAAATGGTACAGGAAGTTTTTAGGGTGGTGTCCTACAGCTCATGTCTCCCCCAGGAAGGAGGGAACACATGCAAGCAACTTTTCCTCCAAATGACCATAAAAATTGCTTGCTAATCAAACCAGGCACCGCTTCACTCAAGTGACTGATTGTAGCACCGGCTCTTCTCCCTTCCCTCACCCCCATTAGCTGATCAGGGTCAAATGCTGGGCTCTGAGGTTGCTTCCCATCTGCCTGCTGCTGTTGGCCAGAGGCTGCGGAGGTAGGGAGAAGAGAGAGGCTGAAATGAGCAGCACATCCTTCAGCCAGCAATTGCTCGGGCTGAGGTGACATGTACCAGGAACAGAAATGGCTGAGCAGCCCAACGCTTTCACCCTCGGGAGCTTGCTGCACTGCACTCGGAGCTCACGGCAGCAGCTTTGCTGGAATACAAAGATCAGGGAAGATGAAGCAGTAGAAGCCTCCACAGGGGCTGAAAATCCTGCCATGAGTATTCAGTGCTCTGACAAGGCAAGTCCCCCCCTCAGTGGTGCTATCGATAGCCAGACTAGAGTGAAGTCAGCAGAGAGAGTCCTACATTTTTTCAACAATGCTGGTGAATCTCTAAGAGGAGGGATGCTGGGATGCCTCCCCCGTGACCGTGCATGGCTGGTGTAGCGGGTGCGCTGCTGCAGACAGGCTGGGGAGGGAGGTCCAGAGAGCTTCCTCTTTCCTGCAGCAGATGGAAAGCTGCTGCCAGCTGCTGCAGGTCCCCAGTCAGCACTCTGTGCAGCACGTCCACATCTGAAGGCTGCAGATAAGGGGAGAGTGCTTTGCGATAAGGTTCCTTTTAAAGGAACCGTCTCCTGTAGGAGCTTGCGGCATGCTGTGTCTGAGGAAAGGGGGAGGTGGGAGAGGGTAAAGGCCAGAGGAACATGTTCCAGCCTGGCTCCATACCTCATCATCTGCATTCCCAGCACCCACAGTGAGCCAGGATGGACACTGAAGGGTTTTTTCATCTTCCTAGACTGGGCTGTGTTCTTCCTTCCCTGCCAGCTGCTAAAATGACCTTGAAGAGGGCAAGGAGAGGGGCAAAAAAAATCTATATATGAGAAGAATTATCATCATGCTCTTGAATCTCATCTCCAGCATTGTTATTGCCATGGGTCATAAGAGAAGCTCCAGGAAGGATTTCCCGAGTTCCCCTGAAACACAAGTGCACTCTACTCACATGCGCTCAAGGGACACAGAGGTTATGGCAGCAAAGCACAACCAGTGGAGAAGGCACAACAACCTGAGTCATACATATTTTTTTCCTCTCTTCACCTGTATGCAAATGACATCTCTTTTTATCTTTTCTATGCATGAAAGAGTAATAGGGAAATGGAGAGGAAGATGATCACAGCACAAGCTGCCCATGACTCATTAGTGGCACCACTTTGCATCTCCCATGGATGCTCTAGCACAAGGCAGGGATGGAGATACAGGGACTGTGAAGAAGCTCATGTGACACTCAAAGATTTAGAAGTGTGGTGAATTTAGGGGGATCTTGCATCCCTCTAGCATGGAGAGGGAGAAGCTTTCTTAGTGACATGGTCTGGCTGACATGTCTCTTCTCCCCTGGGAATGCTCTGCTACGTGCAGAAACCAGTTAGAGCTGGGCCCAGCAGACAGGACTGGTTTTGGATGGTGGTGATGAGAGGATGACGGAAAGTTATTTATCTATTCAGGACCTTTCACTGGGAATTGCTGCTGGGCCCTGACTTTGGCTGCACCAAGTTTGTATAATTAACTACACAATTTCAGCTTAATTCTTTGTAGCATCAGAAAAGCCAGGCACACTGTTGGGATAAAGCAGAATTAGTGGATGTTTGGGTGATGCAGACTGGAGAGGAGTCTAATCAACCCTATTCGAGGGACAGCTTCTCCAAACTGGGCTGCACTGAGACACAGCAAATCAAGAGAAATTAACACCCAGCAGTTTGCTGGGTGGAAAAAAAAAATAAAAAAAAAAAAAATATACACACACAAATGAGGAAAAACCCCACAAACACAGCTGCTTCATCTTAACTGCTCTCCACCCCCTCCAGGGACTTGAGGAAGAGCAGGCCTGTCAGTTGCTTTAAGGGACATTATCCTCACAGTTTCTTCCCAGTGTTTACAAGGAAGCACTGCTGCTGCTTGTTTCATTGCTTGTCACTGCCAGCACAGAGAGAGGTTCTCTCAAAGTTCACCCTCCACAAGCTCCACCACACAGGAATGAAACCAGACCTAAAGTGATCCAACATGAGAGCAGAGTCCCAACTGCCCCCTGGGCTATGGCTCTGTGCACACACCAGCACTGGGCAGAGTGACTTTTGCCCACCGAGCTCGCTGCCCATGGTATTACGACTCTCTCCTCCACTAGTGCTGCACCAAGTCACTTCCTTCCCAGTTTGTCTCTATCTACCTTTGGCTCTTGACCCACACCTCACTCTTTACCTTAAGATCTCCCCCCATTCTGGTCTCCTACTCCAAGCCCACTCACACACTGCAGACCATCATCTCTTTTCTTGACAATCCATCCTGTCTGGATCCAAACCTGAGGAACATATTCCCCACATTTCTCCTTCTCTCCTAACCCTCTGGGATCAAAGACATGGAGTAACTGTGATACCATCCTCTTCTGTACTCATCTACCATGATGATCCCAAGGTCAAGGGAGAGAATATTAGATACATCACAGAATCATGAAAAGCCACATGAGATAAAGATATCTATGTCCCATGTTGGGTTAGGGCTTTGTTTCTAGAGAAGAGTAGGGACAGTGTCCCCCAGCCCTGGGGGCAGGATATGCCGAAGGGTATTCAGCCAAGACATGCATGTTTATATCATATCTGAGTGGGATTGCTCAGGGTCTGTGTCAGAGCAGATCCCAAGCCTAATGGCACCTCAGAAGCATGACTGAACTGCAGCTGTTTAGGATCTGTGAGGTCACTATATTGTTATCTTCATTTTATGGAAAGGAGCATCGCTGGACTACAGGCATGTGGCTTATCCTAAGCCCAGGAGGAAGCTAGAAGAATAATTTTCTTTGAGCAAATGACAAAGATGAAATCACCGTCAGCTCAGCAGGGAACGTGGGCAACATGGCTCTGCCACATTGCCATTTTACATCAGCAGGGGAAATAGTTCTCTTTCTAGATTAAAAAGCTGAAGCCAATGGCCTTTCTCCCCCTTTCCCTCCATTCACACACACATATACCCTTGCCTTCTGCCCTTGACCAAGCAGATGGTGTAGAGAACCACTGAGGTGAGAACTGAGAGTGCTGCACGGTCTGGGCTCCTCGGCAGCTGAGCCAGCTCAGCACCTCACAGCACGTGGCCCACTGCCACCAGCCGTCCCTCCGATGCTGCAGCGCATCTCAGGGCAGCACTGCTGAGTCACACGCTGGGACTGCTCAGGGATCCTTGGGGCAGGCTGGAGCTGCTCTGCTTGCACCATCGACCCACTAGGAAAAGCTTGAAACAAGGGGCCCCAATGAAATGTTCTTCTCAACTTCGATGAGAAAAAAAATGAAAAAAAAATGAAAAAGAAGAAAACGCCAGTCACAGGGTACTGAGCAGGGGGTCTGTCTGGTGCAACCCACCAGGGGTAGGAGAGGAGGCATATTAATGAAAAGCAGGGCAATTACCCCACGCTCTTCAATTTTCTGGCACACTCTTGTTGAGGAACTTCTGGACAGGCATTATCCAGCTCACAGCTCTGGCAGCTGCTGTTCTGAAGGGCTTCTTGCTTAGGAATGAAAGAAGACACAAGGGATAAATAGTTACCAAAATATCCCTGACCATGTGGGAGTAGAGAAGGTGACAGACGCTGGAAGAGCAGAGAACAGGGGCCATGTGTTCCTTGGAACAAAAACCTGGGGTGAAGATCAGCACCATCAACAACACTTAAGAATTCTTCCCTAGTGAAGCAGTGCTTGAATGAAATGAATAAAAAGGTTCTTGTCATAGATGTAGTTCTAAGTCCTTTTCCAAGAAGACAATAAGGAAAATTTTGCCATGTATTGCAAAGAGATTTCAGAAACATTTTCCATTCTAATGTGGAAATTGCTTTACACTTTCCTCTAGCCCTTGGGGTATTACTGATTAATTAAAACTGGAAGAGGGAGGAGTTAAAGTAGAAGAAGAAGCTTAAAAATATGCATCCTTATAAGAGAAGCAAGAATAAAATGTCATCTCTCAGCTCTGAAAAAGTTACCACATTGATTTCTGCTTCATAAAAAATGAGGTTAAGTTGAATGCATTAAGCTGGCAAACTGGATAATTGTATGTCCTGAAACTGTCTTCGAAACAGCTCTTTTCACAGCAGTGCTCAGAAAATAACTTCATCAATAAGGTTCTTGCCCATTAAACCTTCGCACTTCTCTGTGCCTTGCTCGGGAGTGAAGATTGTCCTTCCCGAGAAAGACGACTTTCTTTCACCTCAGACTAGTGGGGGAAGTAAGGCTGGTTTGTATTACATCAGTGTATTTCTGGCAAGAAGAAAAGAGGGTAAAAAATGAACATGTTCTCAGGGCTTGGGCTTTCCAGCTCTGGGTCCCTATACATCGTGTGGTGCAGTCTTGTGCTTTATCTCTAGAGTGGAAGTGAGAACTGCTCAGAACCAAAGCTTGGCCTTGGGTTTTGCTGTCCTGTGGAAGCACATCCCTTCTTTCCCCAGCCACTCTGGCCAGGGTCCAGCCCTTTCAGGCAGCCAAGCCCCAGTGGCAGGATGGGTGCTGACCTTTCAGTGTGGCTGACATTGTCCTATTCCCCTTCCTTAGCACACAGCACCTTGAAAAGGCAAGAGCTTGCCTTAAGATACCTTGTTTGCATGGCAACGCATATGAATTCTTCACCTCACACTATTACCTAGCAGTGGTGCTGGAGCCTGAGGTCTGAACGCTGCACTCCATCCTAGTGAGCTTTGGCTGGGAGAAGGATTCAGGCTTCTGCTCAGCCTTAATCTCCACAACTCAGCAGTGGTGTCTACTGGTTGTTCTCTCCCACCAGCACTACCCACTTACTAGAATGGACTAGGTAGGTGCCCATTACTATGGATTCCTCTGGTTTCCAGTGGTACCTCAGAGTACCTACCAGCTTCAAGTGGGAAGACAAGCAAAGCAAACAACACAGAGAAAACCACACATGTATCTAAAGAGTTGTTCAGATATAGATTCCTTTCCAGAATCTAATCCCTTAATTACGCCCGTGAGTGGGGCATTCTACTTTTCCTGCTAGCAGAGATCTGCTCTCCCTTTCAGCCCAGCAGTCGTTCCGGTCCCCATGTGGCATGTCCCCATGCCCAGTGACTGGCTTAGAGCACAGGGGGGAGATGAAGTAACTTGACTTCAATCTCTCTTGGCAAAAAGCAACTCCATGCTGCCATGCTCCTTCTTACACTCCAAAGTCCCATTTTCTTCCTCCCTCACTAATCAACTCGATTTTTTTTTTTTTTCTGTGGTCCTATTTGGGCCAAGCTCCTGCTTCATTCACACAACTATCGGATCTGGCACGTTCCTTTCCAACTCTGACTTGATAAATACAAAAGTGAGGCAAGAAAATGCTGTTCTCCTCAGCTACCTCATTAAAGTTTTTCATTTGATATGAACACAATCAATAGTGCCTTCCTGGAAGAAGCTTCAACAACAGAAGCAATTAATTTGCTACCACTTGCCAAGGCTAATATGCATTAAGCACACTGGCTTTAAACTATAGGGTGAGTCTCACACAACACGACTCCCATACTGCTAAAAGACCAAACCAGATTCGGCACTGGACTAGCAACCCAACTGGTAACAGGAATCTCCCTGTGAGTAGCTTCAAAAGCTGTATTGGCCGTCCCTAATGTCAACACTATAGATACCTACATCACATACACACCATATGATGTATTGACACAAGCACTGCACAGGCTGATATGGGCACGTAAACAACCTGAGGTGATCTGTTCCAGCTCCATGGAGGGTACAGCCCTTTCAGGTTGACCTTCACCATGCTTTTTCTACAAGGCACAGTCCTCTTGAGGTGTGAATCTGTTTTCCCACACATCTAAGGGAATTGGGCGCTGCCCTTGCTGCTTCCTGAGCTCACAAGGGTTTTTCTGAAGGCTACCAGACATTTTCCTGAAGCTTTGCAATCAGAGCACAGGGTTGTCAGGATCCCTCTTCCTGGTACAAACACACTCGATGTAGGTCACACCTCATATGTCATCTGTATGACAACAAGCCAACAGGCTGTGTCAACATGCTGAGGACTCAGGGTCCCTACATCACTGTGGCCAGAGCATGCCCAATCAATAAAGTGTGTAGCCTCCACGGTATTAAATCTTAGAAAATCCCACTGGTTGGAGGAGGAATTCTCATGTCAGACTCCACCACTTCTCCTTTGAGGACCCTCTGCTATTGTAACACAACAGCAATAATAAAGCCTGCCAGAACCCACCCCCAAAAAGAAGCCCAATGGCCTGAATAAAAATGACAGGCAGCTGGCAAGATATGGGTGTTGAGCTGCCAGCAGCTGGTGCTGGCAGAGAAATACAGAGACGTGAGCTCCCCAAGAGAAAGGCAAACTCACCACAGCATCCAGTGAAGGGACACATCAGGAGCAGGCTAGGAGGAGTCTGATGGAAGAGGAAAATGAAAGGCTGGAGCAGCAACCAGCTATCACAGTGATTAGAGATCATTAGGAGATCAGCCTGTCTCTTTTGAATACCTTTATGATTTCATCGCAGCATAAAAGCCCAGGCTGATGGCCTTTGTGACACAGAGAAGCAGAAGCTGGGCACAGGCAAGACCCTCTTATTAACACGCCTTATACCCTGCTCAGTGGGGACTTCACTTCAGATGTGGGGGGAGGGGGGGGCGTGGAATTTAACCCCACTGCTGCTGCTACAGGGAGTCTGAGGCTTACCAGGGCCAGTCCCCCAAGATTATGTCACCCAGGCAGCCGTCTGCAGAATGGATTGCAGAAAAAACACCCATGAGACAGCAAAAGACTTTCAATTGCTACAAGCTGGACCTGAGCTACTGACCTAGAGACAAATGGCTCTGTGTCTTAATTCCAGCTCCTCAAGCCCCTATCACATCATCCTGTTGACACAAGACACATTAAGCACCACCAGAAGGTGACTATAAAAAAAAAAAAACCAAACCAAACAAACAAAAAACCCAGAAAAGGCTTTTTTCCTTTTTATGGCAACCTCTGTAGCTGTGCAGCTATTCAAATATTTGCCTGGCTCCTTATAATTCATTAGAAACTATATTTTTCATGATACCCTCTTTGAAACTGTATTCCCATTGCCCAGGTGGGAAGCTTCATTTGCATTCTAGCAGTAGAACTTCTTGCTAAAGACAAACTCTACCAAAAAAACTTTTTTAGCTTTCTGTCTCCTGAAAGGTAACAGGGCAGGGGATGGATCACTAGGTGCCTATGGGCAAGAACATCTGTTTCCTTCTGTCACCTGTCTTCCCTCTGCAGGATGTTGTGCTGCACGAGTGAAAACAGTTCAATGTAAAAGGCTGTGGTAAAATCACCAACAACCTTCTGCTAATATGTCAACAAGAGGTTTTTTTGCCATCGATTTCAGTGCAGTCAGGATTTTCTCTACAAGGAAAAGATGCTCAAGTTTTCAGTCACTTTGTGCAGTGAGAATGAAAATTACTGCAACTGGAATTATGGTTCTACTAAGTTCCTGTAACGACATTAAAGACACATGCTTGATAATGCTGCCTTCAGAAATGAGGTAATGCAAATTTAGGAAGAAACCCAGCCTGTTCTCCTCCTCCCTGCCACATTACCAGTGTTTGTTGAGTCTGATTTTACTCAAGGGTGGCCAGAGGTTTTAATGAGTTACCCTTGTGGGTCTGCCTCGCTATTTAACACGACAGAACTGCAACTTTTATCGAGAAAAAAAATCTGCTACGTTATTTTGAACTGCTTATGGAATGGGACCCTGCTGTGCTACTTGAGAACAATTGTTTTGTCCAGCTCCTCCCCTCTCAGGATCCAGTTATGGACTTGGCCTAACATTATATCCCCCAGGCCACTAGTCACATTATTTTAATTTAATTTAAGGAAGGCTATAAATAGGTCAGAAGAAACTAAGGTAATTAGCTGTTCAAATGAAAATTAAACTCATTTGGGAGCCATATTCTCACAGTCTTTGCAAGCTCTTTCCTACTCCTTCCACACAGGCCCTCTAGCCTTTGAATCAATTTTCTGACTATCTCTGAATCTTCTCAAAAGTGATGTCTTCTTTCAGAAGGTGTAATCTGTGCCCAACAACAGACCTGAAAAGATACATTCCCTCCGTTCTAAAACCTCCATGTAATATGGGAAACTCAAGGGAAGAAAAGGACAGCATTTAGAAAAGCTTTCATTGACATAATAGTTTGAAAATCACCAAATTGTCCTTTTCTTTAGGTTTCAGATGCAAAAGTAGAAAACTTTTTTTTTCTGATAAAAATCAGAAAAAATCTTCTTATGAGAGCCTTACCACTGTGATATGTATCAAAATGAGTTAGTTCCTCTCCCACTATAAACCCTCACATAGAATCTGAAACCAAAATATGTTTGGTGATCTTGGCATACATGTTATTTATTTGAAACCTATTTATAGGAGTAGGATTTTACTCTTGTCCCAATAAATGTTCCTTGTTTATAAGTCAAAACAGTTTGATCCTAAATATGGGATACTGCATCCTGCCACCAACCGTGGGGGTAGATGCTGTGCATAAAATAGGGAAGTTCAGCAAATTGCTCTTGGGAAAAAAGAAAATAAAAATCAATCATTTTTGCCTATGAAAACCTGAAGAGGGTTGTTTGTTTTGTTTTATTTTTTTCTTTAAAATTCACAAGCTGAACTGCATTGATTCATTTTGATTGAGTGTATGAGTTACAGTTTTATTCAGCTTTTATTTTTTCTGCTGGGTGACCTTGGGCTAAGGTTTGTGGGATGTTAATGTTCAGATTCTGCTTTCCCTGCACGGTTCCTCAGAGATGACAGTGTGAAAGCCCAGCTCCATGACTCCATGGGTGACAATGTGCCTCTAAGTTCACATGGTCAAGAACCTCCGACCAACCCAGATACACAAAAGAGCTGCTGGTGTGGTTTGAAGGCCAAGATGATGAGAGCTTCCATGGCATGACTGGAGTACCCATGTTTGTTCCAGCCCTGGCAGTACAGCTCCAGACACAGACTATGCCAGCCCTCCTGGATTTCTGCTCACGGACTTGCTAAGTACCAGACACTGAAGTTTATAACATGATATTTAAGCAAGCTAAGCTTGAGCCAAGGCGAGTATATGCCTTCCTTACATTGCAATCAAGCTTCCTACTGCAGGGTTGATATGGCAGACACTTCAAAAAGACTCTATTTATATTCTGCCCTACTGGTAAATTCATTTGTTGGACCACTCATGCAAAATGGATAATGCAAATGAAACTGCTACATTTGGAATGTTTATTTTCGGACTCCAGTGAACATGAATGCGTTAGACTGGGTTTATTTTCTTTTTTTCTTTCCTTTTTTTTTTTTTTCTTTAGGTTGTTTGCTCAGCTGTAGTCCCCAAAGCACTTGTTTCATATGTGGGGGAGGATGTCAGAGTAGTCTGTTGCCAAGCTGGAATGGTGAAGGCACTTCAAACCACTGACTCTCGAGCCCACAGCCTCCTGCCTAGCATTGATCTGGAACTGATGAGTGGCTGGCTGTTTTACAGCACTGCAGCCATTGAGAAGGCTGCTCTCTCCTCACTGCAGGGTGAGTGATAAATTCATGCAGAGCATGGACAATTGCAGGGGAAAAAAGGGAGAGGCTCACCGGGAGCTCAGGAAGTGACCACTTATCCCTGTACTCATTCAGAGGTACACTAGCACACAGATGTAATGTTCATCTAGGAGGCACAGCAAGGAGATAAATATCTCTGTGTATCCTCTCCCTGCCTCATGCAGGACCCAGAGTCGCAGCACTAGTTATAAGCAAAGCAGCAGTGACTGTTCCATCAAAAGTGACTGCGTAGGCTCAGTACAGGTGAGCAGGGGTGCTCTATCCAGACACAACGCAGATCGCTCCCCCTCTGACTAGTCCATCCACCTCTCCTAACTCTGCCTCAGCCTGCCCTACACACGTTCCTGTAGTTGGCACACACACGCTTCTCCAGTGCCCTACTCACAAGTCTTTTTTAGCTTACCTGCTCATATGCAAAGAGCTCACAAGAGAATGATACTACCTAGCAGATGAGACATTGAGTGTAATAGTAGGGGGGGAGCAAAGGAGAGCAGAAGTCTTCGGCAACCCCCTCTCTCCACAGTTCTTCTCCTCCTTTAACTCTGAGAGGCAACCCGCCCTGTGCATACACCCAGAGTAAATCTAGTCCAACACTGCCACAGCAATTAACACTTCCAGATCACGACTGCTAATCCACGCAGCAAGGAAAGATTAATGTGAACTTCCAGAGATGGATAGTCTGTAGGCACTTCAGAGCAAGAAGAAAGAACCATCAGCATGGTTCCAGGGAGCACAACCGTTTACTTCTACACAAAGATGAAGAAACACTTCTCTTCCCTGTCTCCGTGTTGCTTTGTAGCATGCACTGCACCAATGACAAGGGATCTCTCCTTTCTGCTCCCTCCCCCTCCATTTGAGAAGGTGGAAAACCTTCCAGTATCACACTCGCTCCGGGAAACTGCTGCTTGGGTCAAGCCCTGTTTGAAAAAAAGCCTCTCATGTTTGCTCTGCCGGGCTCTGCAATGCATAACAGAGTCTGCATTGCAGTCTCCAACTGCAATCCAACACCATCTGTCCCTTCCACTTGCAGCACTGCATCACTCCGGGGAGTCTGCTCTTCAGGGGGGATCCGGAGGGCGCCTGGCTGTGCTGTCCCCCAGTACCCAGCACAGCCAGCAAAAGGGAAAAACACCCCCCACCAATCTGTAGTATGAGACTGCAACTGGAAATGGCTGCTCGGTGAAACTGAGAAGCAAGACAGGGAAAGGGTGCTTGTTTCCTTTCCTTTCCTTTCATTATTTTTTAAGCCAAATTCTGTACAATCAGTAGCAATTATACCTAAATCGTCTTCAACCACCTTATGGAGAGGAAGCCAAGGAGCAGAGACAAGCAAAAGCTGAACTGCTGTGGCTATCTGTAAACCCGTACAAAGGAGCTACTTTAACAACAGCCTGAGCCACCAACTCGCCTTTCCTGCGCGTTCTCAGCTTAAAGGACAGGGAAACAATGCATACAAGGGACAGGACAACAGACCTGGAGATGTTTCAGCACTCTGCTCAGTCTCTGACTTACCGAGTCACACTGGGAAGGACACTTTTGTTTTATTTATCTCCATCTCTTCTTCCTGCTTGCCTGTGCTATGAAGCAAATTACCCCAGTAGTGAATTCTTAAGGGCTGCAGCTGTCTCTCCCTTTACATAGGTACAGCACCTTGTACAATGTCGTCCCAAGCTTCCACAAGGCATTATGCTCTGCTGTAAAGTGAACCTTCCGTAAACTCTAACACCACAAAGATGAAGCCTGAAATTTCTGAAGTATGCACCAGTGCTCTGCCTCAGAGTCTGTGATGCTGGGAGGAGGAAAGGGTTCAGCTCTATCACAAATTAGTGTTCTGACAGCTCGGTGCAATCTAGCCATGACCTGCATGGCTGCTTTCCCTTCACATTCCCAAGAGCACACTCTGCATTAGATCACGCTCTGCATCAGGCTCTGCTCCAAAGCAGAGGAGAAAGTATGGGGAGGAAGATGAAATTGCCTTGACCAGCTTGCCTTGTTCTGAAAATATGCTCCTGACATGTGGAGAAGGCTGCAGGCAGCTTTCTCTCTGCTTTGGAGAGCAGAGAGACAGGAAAAAATAACTAATTTTCAAGCTACTTTTAAGGTTGTGGCTAGACTCACATTACATCTGACAAGTCACCCTGCATATTGGAACTGCCCTGGGAACAGCACAGGGTAGTGGGGCTCTTGCTTTTCATCAGACCTTATTTGTCAACAGATTGCTCTTCTTTCCTCTTTCCCTTAACATACTGGCAGAGAATTTTGAAAGCAAGAAGGTTATAAACACATTGCCAAGCCATTTATCCAAGACATAAACACGCAAAAGAAGAAGATGCTCAGGTAAACAAATGCCACAGGTTCTGCAAATCAGCTGTCTCTAGACCTTTCCTCTGAGCTGTTTCTGGACCTTTAGGGGCTCTGAGGGGGCCAAGACCCCTACTGCCTGGCTAACTACTCCACTCTCAGGCAGCTCTATAGGCACAATGCATAGGTCCTCCTGTACTTACTCTCCTCCCAGAGCATGCATCATCTCCACAGATTCTATATATTATGATCATGAAGCAGATAGTACAGTCTCAAGTGACTAAGTAACAATACACTGAAGGCCCTCTCAGGAACCTGCTAAAAGCAAAGCATTAGACTCAAGACACAATTCTTTAGCATTCACACTGGGATAAAGCAGGAGAAAGGGCATTTAAAGAAAGCACTTTTGTGTAATACCAGAATAAGTGGAGAAAAGATTTAGGATGTGAGTGCATCACAGCCTCTGCTCACCTCCTCCCACTGATGAATATAGCGGATGAGCCGGGAGAGCCGCAGCAGCCGCAGGAGGCTGAGGATCTTAGTGAAGCGCACGATGCGCAGTGCCCGGGCCGTCTTGTACACCTCAGAATCGATGCGGGTCTCAACAATCAGGAAGATATAGTCCACGGGGATGGAGGAGATAAAATCCACCACGAACCAGCTCTTTAGGTACTTCATCTTGATCCTCTGTGGGTCTAGGATGATCTCTGTGTTGTCCTCCACCACAATGCCTGTTCGGAAGTTGAGGACAAGGTCGATGAGGAAGAACGTGTCTGAGACCACATTGAAGACAATCCAAGGGGTAGTGTTCTCATCCTTGAAGAAAGTGATGCCCACAGGGATGATGATCAGGTTCCCTACCATCAGGAGCAGCATGGTCAAATCCCAATAAAACCTGGACAGCAAGACAGAGACACGTGAGATGAGCTATAGCGTAGGAGATCAGGGAGTCTGGAAATACCTAATTTTGTTTCTAAAATAAGCAACAACAACATTTAACTACTGTTCCATGAAGCATAGTCTCCAAGAAGCTTATCTTCACTTTAGTGAAAAGTCAGCATCATCCAGTGGGCCTTACAACAACATTCATTTTTGGTTTTGGAGGCACACATAGGCTGAATATAATTCCTAATTTATTTATTTTGGATTTAAAAAAAATATGTTCCCCAAGTATTTGTGTAAGAGATACACAGCCACACAATGTTGCCACAAATCACCCCGAATGAGGACTAAAAGTCTTTCTGGGTCTCATAGTTTGTTGAGGAGTCTCACAAAGGAGCTTTGCTGCCCAGTACTCCAGTCCCCTCCAAATGTTTGACACATAGAGATGCCAATGTATTGCGGTTTCCATTGCCAAGATTTCATCAGCTCTACATCAAAGAATCACAGAATTTTTGAGGCTGGAATAGACCTCCAAGATCATCAAGCCTACGACCCAACACCATGACATCTTTGCTTTGCTGCAGGGCTTGGAGCCCCTTCCCCACAGATGGGTGGGGAAGAGCTAAGCTGGTTAAAAGATTTAGCAAGATGCTGTCTCCAAGACCAGATGTCTCCACTACAGCAAACGAGGATGTATCATCCTCACCCTTCCTGTGCTGCAATCGTGTCTCTTCTCCCTGACTTAAGCAGTGACCAGTCCAGGGCTGGAGATGAGAAATCAAACTTAATTCTAGAGTGTGCTCATGCACAAATCCTCCTGTACAGAGCTGTCTGACTTGACACCATCCCTGGTGTTTTCCTGAGCTCTGACAAGGGTGGCCTTTGCAGGTCTCCACCAAACCTTTCCTACAACGTGAGCTGTCTCTCAACAGTCAGTTCAACACGTGCCCTGAGCCCCACGGTGGTGCCCGAGCAACTCTGCACTGCCTTGGGAGTCTCAAAGATGGATGCCTGCAGGGATGGGGTGGGATGTGTTAAGCCTGTTTCATTTCTTGCACAGGAGTGCTGCCGGGGAAGCCTGGCTCTGCACCCAGTTTTGTGTCTGATGAACAGTGAGGGTAAGAGTTTTGCCAAGACTAGGCTGGTGATTCTCAAAGGTCAGGGTGTGATGGCAGCAAGTTTTGTGCCACTGGTGATGCTTGCACCAACTCTTTCCTCCCTGGGCACCCTCCTTGGAGGCTCGTAGCTCAGATGAAGCAGCCTGGCTGTGGATGCTCGGGGCTGTCTGCAGTGGGAAGCAGCAGGATTTAGTTCTCCACCCAATTTCCAGCTAATCTTGATCTCTGCTTGGCCTCCAGGAGGGGCATGGAGTTTTGGGGAGAAGAGGATTAGGCAAAAGTTGCAGTTCCTTGTGCTTTGCTGTATATCTGAAGCTGTTCAAAGGGAGGATCTGTGCTGAAGGCACAACTGTGGTCTTCAGGTGGGGCTGGAGACTAGGAGCCTGTGCTTTTGAGTCTGGGGTCCAACCTGAGGAGCGGGACCAGCTATACTGGGATACTATAATCTTGTGAGGCATCATAAACAACTTGCTCTAAGATGCACTTATCACAGCAAATGAGCAAAGTGCACAGAGCAAACAGGTGTGGTTGCTTCAACCTGCAGATGCAATGTTCAGAAAGCTGCAGTGGCTCTTCCAGTCAACCACACAAATTACCCTGGTTTTTATATTAGTATTAATCTCTTAAGTACCAAAAAAAACATTAAAAAGGCAACAAAAGTTAAAACAAGGGAGAGAATTGAGCCTTCCTTTAAACCCATCACCTCAACAGCAGTGAAGTCAACAGAGTGACTCTGGATTTACAATGATGTAATGAAGGAAATCGTTGGGTTTGTTGAATAAGGACTCGCACATGATGCTGCTCTATTTGCCCAACAGGTTACAGTCCAAATCACTGCAGTGTTTTAGGAGAAAGAGATTTACCTTAAAGCCCCTCAAAATCTAGCTTTGGTAAGAGTTGTTTGACTTAAGCCTGGGCCTTGGATCACAGTGAACTGCTGCCAAGCAGTATCGCTATAGTGAGGCAACTATACCCATTTGTTACACTCAGCAGGAAAAAAGGGCAGAATATGCCTTAAAAGCCTTCTCTGCATAGATTCTCTCTCCCTGTTATGAACATAACATTTTAAAGCATCTAAAAGCATATTTAAGATGCCAGCTATAAGACGTGTACAGGCAGGGTCACAAACCAGCAGCACACCAGCAATTCTCAGAACTGTTCCGCAAGAGGCTGACGGGAACTGCCTTCGGTAGGAGCAAAGTTAAACCACCAACGAGGTTTCTAAAAATGTCACCAACTCTCTCTGTGATGCTCTCAAGGTGCCATGCCCCTGCAGGCAAGGTAGCAAGCAAACCTTCACTTGGCATAAAGGTCTGGTTGGTGCTTGGAGACACTCCACAATGAGATTTGTCCATATGCTTCTAAGAGCAAGGCGGTGACACGTGGTAAGATACATTAATACCATATAAAAACAAGTTGCAGTCTTCCTTGTTAAGGGCCTGAGATGATGCTGCAGCTTTCCTAGGCAATTAATCTAGATAATCGCACAATAGGAGGAAGTCTGGAAGCAGTGTGTGTGTTATTACAGAAAATAAATAACCTCCCAGCCATCTTTAATTTGCCTTAGGGGATACAGAAGGAGATACACACAAAGAAAATTATTTTCTCCCCAAGTTTCAAATTAATGGCATGAGGCAGACATGGACAGATGTGCAGGGATGTGCAGGTAAGTGGCTTTTTTCGG
Organism: Megaceryle torquata; assembly: GCA_024611175.1. NCBI lineage: Eukaryota > Metazoa > Chordata > Aves > Coraciiformes > Cerylidae > Megaceryle > Megaceryle torquata. The sequence continues at coordinate 22,943 of JANIJG010004933.1, read as the reverse complement.
AGATCTTTGGATTTTTGTGCCTCTGATTTTCATGCCAGCTGGTGACACAACAGCGGCTAGGATGGCTCACAGTTCGAGATGTTTTCCACACACACAACCCCAGTAAAATGCTTTCTGCCTGACTGCAGCAATTCCTGCTACCCTAGTCTCTTCTGGTTGAGCATGGTCATACCACAGTCAGCTGTCCTGCAACCTGATTTACAGCTTTTCTTGCTATTCCAGCTCTAGGATCTTCACACACACTTCACACACACTCTTCAGTCCCAGTCTGGAATTACTGCTGAACTGTTCACAGTGAATCACGGTTTGCAGTGGGGGCAAGTAAAGATGAAGTGTTAAAATTTACTGCCATGTGTTTCTTAAACCACAGTTCTCCTCAAGGGTGTACTAGTGACTCAAGATGATTGTCACAGGCTTCCCTTGGTTCTGACCTTTACCACAGAAGGTAAACTTTTGTATCTAATGCACCATTGCTAATAAAAAGAGATTCAAAGTGCCAGGGAGGAGATAAACTTTGGAGTCTACAAAGAAGGCAGAAATAGCTGAAAACCACCAAGAATTTGGTCTGCACACCAGTTCCAGCACAGGAAATTCACCTGCCTTTACAAAGGACAGTACCTAGAAGTTAAAATTCAACCAAGATTCTACAGATCCTGAACGTTTGAATTTTTACCACACCTGAAGTGGCATCACTGGGTTTAGACTGAATGGACTCTCAGGGACCGCAACATCTCAGAGGTCTAATATCATCCATGTGTCATTTTGTATTTACACCGAGGAACATCTTTTCACTCCCTGTAAATTATTGGCCAGAATGACTAACGGTGCATGTGATGTATGTAAGGGCAAGCACCAGCTATTAATAATCCACATTTTCTGTATTTCTGGTGTTCCCTTCACCCAGGGATTCCACAGAGCTGACAGTGATGAAATTGGCTCTGCTGCACCCACGAGAGGCAGACAGAGTTATTATCCCTGTACTGCAGACAGAGAAGCTGCATAGCAAAATTAAGAGAATGGGATTTGTCCATGGAAGTCTGAGGCTAAATAAGGATTAGGATCTGAAACTGATTCTTGAGTCTAACCAGATCCAAAGCTATTCATACTGCTTGAAAAAAATTGTTTAACAGAGATACATCTCATGGATATCTTCCTCTGATATCCTGTCTCCTTCTCACTTCCTGTTTTCAAAAGCCAACATAAAAAATTAATAAATATGAATGTATTGTTTTATTATAGTTGACTCAGTGTGACTGAACAGCTCACAGCACAGGGAACAGCCAGCGCTATATAAACCACATGTCTTGTTCAAGCATACTTGGGTTTTTTACTACATCCTACTCTATGCATGCTTCTTGGATCTGAAAATCACAGTTGAACATGCACCGCTACCTCCAATCTTTTAATTCCTAATGTATTATTTAGGTGTAACAGAATGCATCTGAAGTTTTGTGTGGCAAAGACTCTTCAAGAATATACACTCTTCAAGGATAGTTGGTGTCACCCCATTGATTTGATAGCACGTGCACTTTGTAGGTATTAGTTTATGGTTGTTGACCAGAAAGTTAGATCATCTTTCTGTTCTGTCTAGTGCCTGCTGTAACAGAAGGCTGGGAATATTGCTTTTGGATGTCTTTTTTTTTTTTTTTTTTAATTAAATAAACCTTGATTTTTCAACATTATTCCATGATGCAATGTAACCAATTATAGTGCCTGAGCTCAGGAAGGATCGTGACCAATTGGAGAGAAAATAATGAATTGCAGAGGGTAGCCCGGTCAGCATGACTGTGTCAGTATGGCATTCAAAACCTGGCCCTGAGTGGGGCACATCTGTGCCCTTAACTTCTGGTCTTGCTCTGTAGTGTGCTTGCACTGTCAAGAGAAAACAGATTTGAGCAATCTCACCTCTACATTAACAACGCATTTTGGATGTTTTCTGCTTCTGCTGAAAGGCAGACAGCTCTGGGTTGAACGGAGTTGCTGCCTGAAAGTGAACAGAAAGTGAGCAAAAATAAAAATGCACCTGACTGGAAATGCCAGGGAGCCAGGATATTTTCAGCAGCACTAGAATCTAGCTCTGACACTGTGGCCAACCTTCCTACTCTTACAAGAACAGATCTTTAATGAATGTAGTTTGATAAAACCAACCCTAAAGCCAGAGTCAACTGCTCTACTAAGTCTGGTTTGGTGGTGACTCAAGAAGCAGAGTGCCACCTACTGAGGTATCAATACCATCTCCAGCCTCTGTCCTGCTCCGGGAGGATTTGCTACTTCATTCCTTTACAGAGCTGATAAAAATCTGCCTTCTTCCCTTCAGCAGCTCCCTTCCCCCCACTCTGGGTTGTATGTGGAATTTAGACTGTGCTGCATTCACCAGCAGCTATCCTGACCGGAAAGAGGTCGCACTTTAATTCCCAGCACTGTGAGTTGAGCTAGAAATAGAAATCATCTTTTGTGAAAAGCATTAGTGGATGTCAGCGCGTCTGGAGCAGCAACGGTGGGAGGAAAGTTTACTCCAGAAAGCAGCTGTTCATATAGGTATCTGAACCCAGAGGGGAGAGAAAAAGCAGGAAGAGATCTTTCCCTGCCTTTGGAAGCATTACCTCTCCCAGATATGAGTAGGCATATTTCTACTGGAGAGTTACAAACTTTGCATTATTCACAGAGGTAACAGGAGGAACATGGTGATTCACTACTCCTAAACACACTAAAGGATGCTTAACCAGCTACTGAGTCCAAGAATTCACTTGCTAGAAGAAGTAATTTATTTATAGGGAGTTATTCAAATACCTATGCACTTGAAAACCTCTTTGAAATTAATACCTACCAAAAAAACAAGAGCCAAATGACTTACAAAAATATTTTATACACTGTATAATGGGAAATTTTTAGTGGGACCTAGCTAAAGGATAAGACAAACAGTTTTAATTCCTTCTGACCAATCTATGCAAATAATATGTATCCTCTGCCATCCTGAATAAAGCCCCTGAGAGCACTGATAATTAGCCATGCACCACAACAGCACGAGGAGATGAGCTCTGCTATGTCCCAGACTCCTCTGGAATTCCCTGTCTGCCTGCTTCAGCAGCACTGTCTGCTTCTCAGCCCTATTTGTCCACTACCTGTTACAGAACACGGGCTGCAACAAATTCCACTTCACTGTCAGTTGTTGCTGTGCAAAATAAAGAGTGGAGATCACCCAGGGCTCATACAGTGGTTAAGGGCTACACTCGGGTTACCTGTGATAACTGTACGTGGTACAGCATCCACTGCAATAGAAGTGTCCGTCTGGGAGCACTTTGCATCGAGATTTCTTAAAACTCATGACCAAATTTTCATGGAATTCAATGGCCAGTTTTACTTGAAGCAGGATATTTTCCAAGGTCTGTATTTAGCCTTTGACTTAGATTATCTCTAATCTACATAACTGCTCATCCCATCTCAACCGCACAGAATTCCTTATCGTGTTTTGAGTTTAAAACGTATGCTCATAACTATTACCTCAAAATATAATTACATGGATTTTGGTGAGTGGAAAATTAAGAAAGCTATTGCTCATGTAATATTCTAGAATGGCATTTGCAGTCCAAACATGGTAGCATGGTAGCTTTTTATTGCTTCTCTATCATCAACTTTTAAATCTAACACTACATTATTAAACAATAATCAACACCCTGCATTTTTCAAAGTAATGCCCGTACATTCATTAAATCCCAACAGAGTAATGAAGAAGATATTATCATCCTATATTACAAAGACTATGAGATACTACAGATTTAAGTAACTTATTCAAAGGTAGAACTACTACCCAGAAAATATGCTTGCCTAGTTTCAGAAGAGGTTTCCAGTCGTGTCATATACTGTAATTTGATCAGTAGCAGCAAAGGGGAAATTTCCTTTCTTTTCCATTGTAAAAATATAAATATAGCCATTACGTAGCAATATATTTATTCTAGCTATAATACTTGATAATTTGCTAACATCACGTTTGAGGCATTGATGCATTTAACCAATTGTAACACAGCACACTGTGAATGATGCCCTTTCTTTAAGTTACAAAGCACAGAGCCTTATTTCAATAGGAGTTAGTTTAAATTATTTGTTCTTTATAGTACCTACAATACACCCGCTCTACTCTCAGGCTTCTTAAAGAGATGAAGATTTGCATGACATTCCTGGACAGGCTCGAGAAGTGGGCCCTTGTGAACCTCTTGAGGTTCAACAAGGCCAAATGCAAGGTCTTGCACCTGGGTTGGGTGCAGGTCTACTCCCATCTCTCACTCAGGTTCCTCCAAATACCATATGATGGATGTGAACCAGACAGCAAGGGGTATCACCAGACTGGGTTTTATGGAGACTGAGTGAACCTTGCAGGATCTCGTTTCATTACAGCCTGAGGCACGTCAGGAAAGAGAAACCCATGGAGGCTACAGAGCTGCAGCCCAGCTTGGACGTGTCCTGGGGTAACGAGAGCTCTGACCATCTAATCTGGAAAGTCAACATCTGCCACCTCACCTTGCAGTGTGCTTAATAGAAATCGTATAAGCATTTTCAAGAGCTTTATGTGCAAACGTATTGGAACTCTTCCATCTAGCCCTCGGTCCACAGACAGACCAGATCACACAGAAGCAATATGCTCCAGCACTTCATTTCCAGTAACACTGAAACATATCTCACAAGAACAACAATAGCCATAGTGGGTTCTGCATGAAGCCGTCAACTGACCACTCTCCTCAGCTCCCACTGCCTTCCTGCCTACTGATACCATCCAAACAAAATTAACTGTATCTTACATCTATATTTGGAACCCAATCTGACCAGAAAGGTAAAAATAAACAAGATTTCATTTCCCCCTCTGGGGAAGGCACACACAGAAGCAGAGACAACCACAAGAGACTAAGCTTGTTCCGGCTCTAAATTTGGAGTATGGAGGCCAATAGAGCACACATCCCCCTTCTGACTGAAAACAGCATTAACAGTATTTTCTCACTTGCCTGGATGCAGCTATTCCTAGCTCATGGAGAATTCCCCTGTGACAAGCTGCAGAAGTAGTGACATTTTTGTGGGTACTACCTGTAGGAAAGATGATTCCCTCTCTTTTGAGGGCCCAAAGGAAGAACATTTCCACAGTGTACCTGGAGAATTTATTGTTTTTTTCATAGCACCACTGAGGTGATCAAAGGTATAAATTGTTCTGCAGTGGAAATTCACTGCAGCAGTGGCTGGAGACACATCTGGGAAGATCATATGGTACAGATTCAGTGGGAGATTTATAAGCACAAGTTTCCTCTAGAGGAAACCAAGCTCTAACCTGTCTGGATGGACTCCTTTCCCTTCTGGTGGTACGTTAGACCACCTCAGGCTCCCTTTTGAGGAAAAGTATAGACAGATTGCACACCAGATGCTGTTGGTCTGGGATTACCTCTTACTGAGCCACCTCACTGCATAAGATGTGTTCCACTCTGTGGCTGTCTCATCAAATTTCATCAGAAAGAACATGCAACATCCTCCCGGAGTTAAGAATTCAGTACAATTTTCTGTCTGTAGCGTTCACTCGTGGCAGAAAGCCCAGACCACAGAGTTTAACCCTGTCTTTGTATCCCACCCTGTTCAGAAATATTTCTTGAGCCCCCCACCTCTGCCCCCACCCCCACACTCTCCAAATCCCAAAGATTTTTGAGATGTTAGATGTGTATTGATTTCACAGAGCTCACAGAATACATTATGTATGAGACTGACATGCTATGGGCCTGGCAATTCTGCGTTGTTTGATCATCTGGAATCTCTGGTTTGTATGAATATGGAAAAGTTCCTCTTTGTTTGCTGTCCATTGATCCAGATGTTGACCCTTCTCTGTGTGCATTTATCTCTCATGGTTTAATAATGAAAAAGACCAATAAACTGAGGAAAGGAAGGAAGCCCCTTTAGGGGGACCTATTGCCATGGAAACATGCCATATGTTGTTGTAGAAAACGGATAGATCAATAAGGGCTGTAGCTTCCAAGTCATCACGAATATGTTGTGGAATGTGAAAGACTTAAAGCCTAATGACATGCATAAGTTGTGACATTATGAAGTTCAGGCCCTGGTCCATAGCCAACATCTAGCATGAGTCAAACCCAAACGCTCAGCAGTCTGTTAGCAAGGTGGATCTGCACTAGAGAGTTCTGAATTATCTCAAAAAGCAGCTATATTAGGCCAAGGGTTTGATTTGTACCCATCAGTGGGCTTAAGCTGCCTTAGGAACAGCTACATTTGTCATTTAGCTGAGTAGCTGGCCATTTATATCCAGTTACCTTACCATGAAAGATCAAAAAGCAGAGGAAGATCTTCCTGTGCCTGAGGATGGATCAAACCTGAACCTGATGTTGCTGTTGTTCAGCTACGTGAAGCAATTTACTCAAGGAGATGCAGCTCTGCTTACAGGATAAGGCACATGTGCTCTCATATTCTCTCTTCAATATTTTAAGTTACTGGGATTTATTTCTGAGACAAGCAACAGCACCTGCCAGACTTCAGCACCCTTATTCCTACCACTCTGCATGAGCCCTGGATATGGCAGATGGGGCAGGGAGAAAAAAAAATAACCTCCTTCCTGCTTAATGGCAGGATGGGAATCCAAAAAGCTGGCAGAAAGAGGTAGAAGAAAGCAGTCCAGGGTTTTCCAGTGGTCTGTGAGATGATCATACGAAAAGCTGTACTCTAAAGACTCAAAACTTCCTGAGGAGAGAGAAAGCCAAGAGTGACAGCCCATACTGCCTGCATGTAGCTTTCATCCCTGACAAGGACACTTCACCACAGACCTACTGGTTACACAGCACCAGGGGTAAGAAGACCTGGAAGAGAGATTTCAATCCTAACATACACTCACTCCCAAGTCAAACACCTTCTTTAAAAGGTATCACTTTTGGCTTAAAAACTCCCTGGCCAACAGGGATGGCAGCTCTAGTGCAAATTTTCTGCCAGCTCTGGGAACAGAAGTATGGTTTCAAGTGTTAGAGGCTGAAGAAATGCCAAAGGAGCATGTCTGGTTCAGTTTCAAAAGCAGAAAATATTTTTCCTCCCCAACTCTCCTGCTGCTGACATCAGACTCTTGTTTGCAATGAGTTATTCAGGCTGGATTGGAGCACAATGAATCCTCAAAAAGACTAATGCTCCTGGGATCTTGGGGCTATTCAGGTATTCGGGACCCCAGATAAGAGATGAATCACCTTCTAAAAATGCAGCAGTTTAGGAAAAAAGAAAGTCCAATTGCCTCTGATTATTTTCAATCTCAGAAGAAACACACTGTGCTCAGGCTCTGCTTATCAAACGCATCCACGTGAGTCCACGCTCCCCTCCAAACATTGGATGCTGACTTCATTATTGCATGTACTGAAATGGTATGGAGCTCAAAAGAGATTTTTTTTTTCCTTTTGACCTCAAAGCATTTTATGGCAGGAGTCTCACCAGCAGCATCTGCCAGCTGGGGAAACTGAGGCACGGAGGCCACGATTTCCACTGACATCCACTCAAGCATCTTAAGAGCACTCAGCTCGGCTCACAACTTAGGACCTCAGCTCCACACAAAGGCAGCTCCTTATGCAAGGAGCCACTATGCTCCAAAAGCCCTTTTCAGTTTCTGAGAAACCATTTTTTGTTGTCCCCAGAAACATTTTGGCATTGAACTGACTGAAACGAGAAAACTCAGTAGAAGCTTAAGGGCAGCAGAAGAGTTGAGGATAAGTGAGGAGGACTTGGTGCACACTCTGAGATAGGAGAATGAAAACTGGCCATTTAAAACATTATTCTCCCCTAAAAAGGATGCCATCAGACACACTCGTCTAAAAAGAATGCTTTGAATCACTTATATCTTCATGGTGTGGTGGGGATTCCCAGGGGATTCTCCTTTATCAAAGCTCTAATCCATGTTGCAGGGACTCAGTGACCCACACAGTGCTCTCCAACCATTTGTTCCAGTTGAGAAACCTTCCAGAGCAAGTTATACCAACAGCCCTTTCCTCACCATTTCGAATCCCCTTATGATCAGTGCGAGTTTCCCTAATACCTCTCTTCAAAATAGATGCAAAGCAGGAAAACACTGGTGGTGAAACACAGCAGCTTGCTGTAACTCTACTGTAACGTCCACTGATGCTCCTCCAATATCTATAGTACTTTTCTGCCAGAGAAACCTAGACAAATAGTGATGGGCACCATTAAAAAATGCTTAGATAAATCTTTTCCAGTATGGGCTGGACTTGATCTGCTCCATTTAAGTCAATGGAACGCAGCCATTGAGCCCTGGGGGAGCAAGTGCCAGCCCTAAATCATGTCTTTGATTAATTGTTTTTGGGAAGGAAGAATTCATTAAGCATTCTGCTCAGCAATTAGAAATAAATATATTTTTAGAGTGAACAACCTGCCAGAAACAAGTTGTTTCAGAAATATATTCAGATTGATGCAGCCCATTTTCCATCAATACATAACAAGGAGGCTCCAGCCTGCCAGTTGCCATCCTACCTAGAAGGACACTGCAGAAAAAAGGAGGACAGCCCTATCACTGAGGAACTATTTGTGCTGCCTACACAACTCAAGCTCCGATTCCGTGAGCAACTCACTAGAAAAGAATGTATATTAGTTTTGCAGACATAAAATGGGAATATATATCCTTGCTATTTCACAGAAATATTACAAAGCTATTTCTACAAACAGCTGGGACAGTGAAGATATGATAGTAGTGAAAACCCCATAAATAATGAAGAAAAACCCTACCCTGTATTGGCACTTCGGCATCAGGGCTCAGATATGCCACAAAGTGAACGTGGAATAACAATCTCTGGAAAGATTTTTGGATGTATGACCAATATAATTACGTCAGACTTCAGGAATAACTGAAATGTGCAAGTAGGGTTTTTTTGAGGCAGTAAACTATCACCAAAGGACAGTGGGACAAGGAGCTATTCCATGACGGTGATATTCAAACGTTGTTCTGCCTATTGAAGGTGCAGATTCCACTGACAAATGAGATATAAGGGTATATTTTAAATCTACCTGGTTGAAATTTTAAATCTCCTTACTTCAAGGTAGAACCTCATCACAGAGCTCTATTTTTTTCCTCTTTCCCCAAGAGCCCTCCTCACCAATCTAGAAAGATGTACTTCTGGTCCCCGGTTTGGAAGAAGAAACCCTAAAAGAACTTAAACGTGCTCTGGGTACTGAAAGATCCATCCACAAAAGAGTATTCCAGACTTTTAAATTGTGTCTTTAAGGAAAAGACAAAACTTACCCTTTGCTTGTAGTGCCTGGAGGCAAGTCTCTTCCCTGCCCTGTTTTGGGTACCTAGGATGGCAACAACCTCTCAAGGAATCACAGCTTGTCCAAGAAGAAACACAAAAACGCACTCTCAAAGGCCCTCTTCTCTAAAACATGAAATGTACTTGTAGTTTTTTACTTCTACACTTACGGGACCCAATTCTGAGGCTGCTGTAGCAGGCGCTGACTTTGATTTCAGCAGGAGCAGGGATGCGCTAGCGTATTATGGAACTCATGCACTTCAGTAACACCTGACAACATGTTTTCTATGCTTTTCTTCTTTTTAGTTTAATTACTTGCAGTGTTACCTGGCTGCCTATAAAGGTGAATTGTCTGCCATGGATTCTGAATTATCATCAGGATAGTTTGTATCACTACAAAATTACTTTATTTGGAAGATCCGCCCTTCCACTTTCTGAGGTGACCAGGACCATAACTATTTTTCCTTTGAAAAACAAGTTTTTAAAGAGCTTGCAAAGAATTCTCTCCCCCTCCTCTTGTGACCAGCTGTAGGAAGGTAATGCTCCAGCTTGAACCATTACAACTAGAAGCATAGCCAGCCATATGTCTTCTTCTCTAACTGGGCTGCAGATCTTAGTATCCAAGTGTGGGGCAAGCACAAGTTTCCACTTACCTGTCCTTACCTAAAAGAGGCTAAAAAGTTTTTTTCTCCCCAAAAAACCCTCACCCACAAGGATGTGTACAGAAAGCAAGGCCAAAAGCTTATTCGTGGGCTGCGCTGAGGAAATGTGAATGACTAACATCAAGGCATCTTGTCCAGCTCTTTCACAGCTTGTCCCTGCACATCTTATCTAAGGCTGGGAAGAAATGTTGATGGCCTGCCATTACTGAGAAAACTCTCTGTGTGTGGTGATTACATTAGAGGAAGTGTTCAAGAACAGCTCAGCCTTCTGAAAATAATACCCTACAACAGCTGACAAGTCCCAGAGGGGTTCCATCTCCTGACTCCCCCAGTCACACATGACTTCTATACACCCATGTCTCCAATAGCTATACTCATGGACAGGAGTTTTCCTCCACCTTGACAGACAAGCCGACACCTCTGTCATTCCCTTTTCACCATGGGGTGCCCTGTCCTGCAAAGAGGGTTGTGCTGACTGGGGGACTAAGCTTTTGACAAATTTCACTGCTTGGGTGTTTTTTCCTGCTTTTAAATTTTGGCCATGGAAAAGAGAGGACTGGAAAGGTGTTTTAGGCTGGGAGAAAGAGGAAAAAAGAGGTAGTGGTGGTTTGGACCTGGGAATCACCATCCTGTGGTGCCAGAGAGGTGTCAAACATCTGCACAGATGTTTGACATGCCCAAGTCTGTCTTATGCTTTTCACAGACACATCACTCACGAGGTATTGTATTACTAGATGCGCCTCCGACGTTATGTATTAATTTCCAAAGCAGACTCATTCACACACACATAACACATCCACCCACGTGCAGTAATGGTTAGACAGACACCAAGCCATCCAGCAGCCAACTGCTTGGGGTGGCAATAGCTTGCATCAGCTCACGATGAAACTTAGCCTTAATTCTACTGAACTAGAGAGGCTGGGAGCTGTGCCTTGCTCTCCTCACTGACTGACTGCAGATCTCAGAGCAGAGCAGATGATCTCAAAGCAAATCTTTTTTTTGTCTGCAGCACAGATTTTGCTGTGTCAATTTACTTGCAGATGAGGCATCCGGATCCCCTGTTCAAAGGCAGGAGCCCTAGGCCATGCCCACATCTGCCACTGTTAGCCTAAATTCCTGGGCTGGGCTGCAAAAGAAGCATGCAATCAGCAGAGCACAGCTTTGGAAAGCTTTGGCCCAGCTCTCAATCGATATATGCGGACAACAAGAAGCCAGAGGAATCTACCCCATCTGGGTGATGGATCGGGAGTAGACGAGAGAGGAGTGTCTGTGGTTCAAAGAGACAGCAGAGGAGCCCAGTCCTAACAGGAATACACCTAGAGAAGCTCTGAGCAGTGTAACTTCATATGAGGTTTTGCAAAAGCATGGACCAGAAACTTTCCAAATGCAGTCAGGGTTGAGCAGTCATCACCAAATCTGATTTAAGTCTGTCTTTGATCCAGACTTTTGTTCCAATTCCCAACAGTGGAGCAAGCTTAGTTGCTCTCTAACTATAGCATGCTCCAGAACTGTGGCTGGCATCATCTGAAGCACACTTGGGTTTGCACTAAAAGCCAAGGGTCCCAAAAGATCCAAAAGATTCAACAAGAAAAAAAGATTCCAAAAGAAAAGGGGAGCACACCTTGCAATATACATGACCGGTGAGGAGATAGCAGCACATTTTCTTTTCAGAGCATCTCCAAACCCCATGCAGGGCCTGCACAATTCTCATTTACAGACACAAAAGGTAAAATTTGTCTTGTCTGTCCCCCAGTGCAGGCTATTTTCTATCTTTTTCCAGCCTATTTCTAAACGTGTCACACAATATAGCACCATAGGTGGAACTGTACAGGTGTTGGCAACCAGTTTCTTTATTAAGGCAAAGGAATCAGTTATTCAGGAATCACCTAACAGTACTCAGAGCTACTCATTTGTGTGGTCCTAGCAAAAGCTGGGCAAGAAACATAACCAAATCTACAGCTCACGGGGTCAAAACTAGATGCCCAACCTGCTTTCCAGTTTGTCCTTCTATCCATTATACATTGCTTAGGATTCAAAGTGTATCTGCAGCTAAATGAGCATAGGAGAATGATACAGGCATCAAAGAAAACAGACCATCATCTGTAGTCTAGACAGGTCCCTTCTCCTGCCTTCCCCACAATTCACAGAAAAACAGGGATGGAAGAAAATGGAAAAAGCTGCATGGGTTCAGTCACTGTTATCACTTCTGTTATCATTTTGACTGTCAGGAGAGCTAGTCCAAACCCCAATACTGCCAGGAAACATCACCTTTGCACCGCTTCACTGTGCCTAATGCAAGTTCTGCTTCTCTGCAGAGAAGCTGAGATGTCACTGCACTGGCTCAGCCCACACCTCTGTGCTCTGCACCAGCCCTCCAGCCTAGTCACAAAGGTGGACAGAGGTGTGAGAATGTGCAGAGCAGAGCTGGGTAATTAGGGGCCTCCTCTTCCTCCCATCCCCCAGAGACACACACATACTTACACATGCAACAACACTCCTTTGCAGATGAGACATCACACTGGGTAACAATGATGTTAGCACTGGGATGAGTTAGCACCTTGCCCTGATACCATGTGTGAAGCAACTGGCTGAGAGGAAGGGACTTATTAACGTGGAGTCCACAAGTCTTTGGAATGCAGCTCTTATCTCCCTCATAAGCTTCGCAGCGCCGATAACTTTGCGAGACATTTCTTTCCCACACCCAGGCAAATCCAAACGCACTTCACTAGGTTTTTCCATCCCCCAAACATGCAGGGGGTGGAACCGAGCATCAGACTGAAACAGCACTCAGCACCTCTGAGCAGAAAAAATGAATCCCACCAGAGTTCCTCCACATACAGTCTCACTGGAGCTGTGTACAGGGCTGAGAAGCTACTCTGTACAGCTACTGACTTCTGGGAAGTCTCAAGAACCCTGAGCACCGCTGTGAAAATAAAGAAAAAAAATAGGAGTTCTAGCTCCTACACTACAGTCAGCTGGCAACCTGCAGCACCTCTCTTGCCTCTAAGCTCTTTAACAATAGATGCATAAACACAGACAACCCCTCCATCCAAAGAGGCAGAGATTTAAATCCTTAATTAGCACATTTGGACGAGTCACCACAAAGGAGATTAGCTTTTGCGCATTGCTGGGGAAGCAGTTGTGCCCCTATAATGTCCAAGTGGTGGACCCTCAAGCTGACCTTGGAATTCCCCTGTGGACACTCAACTGCTTCACTCTCCCCAGCACTGTCTTCCCCTGCTGCATACAGCGTCTCATCCAGAGTTAACAGCCTGGTTTCACTACAGTCTGGTGCTAAGACTAGGCACAGGGTGACCATATTTGATGTCAGCCACAGTAAATATACTGCATGGAATGAATAATTTCCATTTGTAAAGGGACTTCCCAGGTATCAAACCATTCAACAGGGAAACAGGGCAGAATAAGGTTTCTATAATAGCATCTTGTTAGCCCAGCACACATCTGCTCTCCTCTGTTTCTGGAGTCCAAACTGCTTTGTCTGCTGACAAACCCCTGGTTTTAATGCTGTCAGCACTGCAGAGCTGTAGAGCTGCACAGAGCCAAGCTGCGTTCTCATCTCCCTTGTGCTTCACCAAAAAAAATTGCTCACTTAAGCAAGGATACCTGAGCGGTTCTTATTGCCTGTCATATATAAAGCAGCTTTGACTTGGAGAGCCCAGGATGAACTTGCAGTGCCGCTTGGTCAAGAAACCTTGTCCTGACTTGTAGGCTGAAAAGCGACTGTTTTACAACTGTCTCACCAAGAGATGCTCACATAATTTGTGAATAAGCACTGGGAGAAGAAGAGGCATCCTAAGCGTTTCAGAATGAAACTTAAATCAACCCTGCTCACCATAATAACTCTGACTCTTCTGCAAAATGGAACAAGTAAATCTCATGAAGTTATACACCACTGGACACCAAAAAGGCAATGATGTCACCAGGCAGGTGCTGCCTGTTTGAAAGATGGTTGTGGGTACTACACCTGCATAAACAGTCATAGGAACGCATAGGAGACACTGAGACCCAAAAAAGGAGAAGAGGACGTAGGTCTCTGCACATGGAGATAAACCCATGCTCTGTCACAAACCAAGAACAGCATTTGTCAGAGTCGGTGATTTCCTTAATTCTTCCTCTTGGCCTTGAGTTCTGGCAACAGTCTCACCTGTCTGCATCCAGGAACAGCCTGGACCTCCTTCAGTCATGGCACAAACATTTAGGGGCAATATCTTATATGGCCTCACTAACCACTTCCCTACAGACTGGCCTTTGCCTCTCACTCACCAGTGGAAATGGGTTTTTCTTGAAGTTCTCAAAGACAGAAGAGGAGTTGGCAGCTTTCTTTTTGAGTGACATTCATCTGTAGGTAAATTGATTTAATAGCTTGTTAGAGTGCCAATTAGAACCAACAATAACTCAATTGACCTATAACTGCCTTGGCACCAACATGGCTTTCAAAAATAAGAGAAAGGAAGAAATCTAGGCTCTGGTAGAGATGGGAGATCAGATAGTTGGTTTCAAGAGCAAACTAAGGGATTCATAAGGTTGCTAATGAGATGTTCATAACACAACAGAAACAAAGACAAATTTCAATGGTTTCAAGCTAAAATGACATTATATTATCTCCAGACAAAGATCACTCTTTTATCTGTAATAATAAATGGATTTCAGCGCAGCAGCAGTGACTCGACAGCAGAAAAAACTCAGTGCAACAGACAGCACCACAACAGTTACCTAACCAGCATAACACTGGACTGAAAACTTAAGTTTACCTTAAAGCCTTACATTGATTCTGCAGGCACTTTTAGAAAATACCTGTTTTCCCTCAAATAGAGCCCGTTTCACGCTAATTCAGTGCAGACTGTGGCTTTATACAAATTCATCATTTTAAGTGCTTAGCTCCAAGGATTGAGATATTTCCAATTTAAAAGAAAAAATTAAAAAAAAAAAAATAAATATGTGTAGCATTTGTCTAAACATTGCTGGGCTGGTAGTGTCCAAGGGTGGAAAGAGGGATAATTTGGAAGGGTTTAAAATTACCAGGCAAAATGATCTGTTCTTAAATCAGGAGGGAAAGCAGGGACTGAGAAAACTGAGATTGTTTGAAGAGTCAGAGGGATGACAGCAACTAAGAATCTACAGAAGGAGAGAAAACTAATTTGGGGAGACTCACACAGAAAAAAAACCCTGAAGGTTAAGGATGGAAACTGGCAAAGGAGGGAACTGGACTGAGTAAAGTGCTGAGTACAACATACTGCAACTGGAACATTGCTGGGGGCAGAGGGGGGAGAGGTCTTACTAAAAACTAAGGTGAGGTAGAAAACAGCGATCAGATGGCACTAGGACTGGGTGGACAAGAAACGTGCCATAAGGAGCCTGAAAAATGGAGATGGAACTGGTGGGATAAGGAGCACAAATTTGAAGTGTGGGATGAGGAAAACAACAGGCTGGAGAGAGTGGGGCAGAAGGCATCACACTTAGGTACCTGGGAGAAACCACACAGAGAGTTTATAATAACCAGAGAGCACTTCCCTTCAAAGCCTGGAGAGTATCCAAAGAATCTGGTGCATCATTGTTTCTTTGCTGTAACTACCTGCTATGGCCATTGCTTCATTCAGAGCAGAAGTCAGTACAGCATATCCTTGTAAAGATCCACATCTGCTCATGAATCCAGAGATATTATGATGATGAGGATAGGGACTGATTTGGTTTTGAACACCTTAACATCACTGTATTAAAAATTAGACTGCAAAGTCAAAAGCTCAGGTTATGAAATAGCAGAACAGAGGCTCTGTATGTATTATGTTACAGTCATTCCATGATTCAAAGCAGTTCTTCCTATAGATTTCATGCTACCTTCAAGCTGAGAGGAAGGGCTTGAGTCAGATGTATGCAGGAAAGAGATTTTTCCTACAGGAGTTCATTTCTTACACAATCTGGAAGGTTTGCAGTAAATGAGATAAGGAATGGCAGAATGAGATGTGATGGCTGGGGCAGATGAGCGGTGCCCTGGAGATTCCGCCTCTGCCAAAAAGTTCCTGCAAAGGTGTTAGGCAAATCATTCAAACCAAAACTCTAATTAGAGTAATATCCTTAGGTGATTAAAGGGAACACTATGTCATTGTTTACAGACATGATTATTTTTTTTTTTTCTTTTTTGCTATAACAACAGACAAACTAACAAACACCAGAGGACTGGGAAGAGGGTGGGTGGGAGCGACATGCCTGAGGCTGGCTGCTCACCAAGCTCATCTAAGAAATGGTCCACATCAGAATATCCCAATCCCCCGAAAGCACTCATTATTCTTAAAACAGGTAGTCATTATCTCCGTGCCCTTGTCTTCTGGGTCACGGTGATGTCTGATTCCTTACTAAGCACCCACAGAGGCAGAGCTCTGAACAGAAGGTACGCTGTGTAATGCCATGTACTCTGCAAAACAGGCCCTCAAATCAACTACACCAAGTTAATGAATGTTTTTGACCTTAATCTCTACGAGTCTTTACCACCTTGCTCTAAACTGAGCATGACAGTACCAGTTTCTGAGACAAGATGTCAGGAAGCAAAAATGAACATTTACTTGTATTACAGTTGTATATTTTGTAAATGCCAAAGAAAAACAAAAAAAAGGCCATGATGAAATTAACCTGTTTTTTTCCAGAATAGGTTCTAAGTAAGATATAACAAATACATTATGCTATCTTACAAGGAGAGATGGAGGAAACATTAAACAGTTCAACACAAAGTAACCATCTCTATGTGCACTGAATGAGGCACGGCCGTCTGCGGAGAGAGAATGTCTTCATCTATTGGCAGGGAATTGTATGAAGGGCATGAATTAAGTTTACGCAGAAAATCTTAATCATAGCACTTTCTTACATCCCAATGCTTGCTTTACTATTTATTTGTACTCTTTCATCTCATTTTCTGCATGTGAACACAAACAAAAATATCGCAATATTATTATAGTCTTAAAACATCAGAGTGATACACTGAGGTGTTTCATTTACCGAGGCCTTCCTGTTTTCAAATGCTGCCTTTTGTAGCATCTGACCATGTCTTATACAAAAAAAAATAAATCTATATCCCCTCAGTGATTGTCTAGCATGGGATTTTTTTGTCCTCCACCTCATGACATTTGAACTAGGGCATGAAGCACGTGATGACTTGCCTATGGACATGGGAAGTATGGCTGCACTCGTTTGGTCCCCTCAGTTCATGGTCACAAACTCACGTTCTTCTCCCGCAGCCTGATTCACAGTCCACTGAAGACCAATCCACCCCGTTTTGAGGCCCCTGCCATCAGCATGAAGAACAGAAGACAGCCAAGTCTCTGAGCTGCCTACCAATAAACCTGTGCCTGATGTGCACTTTCTGTTTGTCTTTAATGACAGGCACAGGTTGTGCTACTAATGCATTTCCCTGACCTTTCTGTCTAAGCAGAGGTTTCACTGAACCAGAATTTCAATTTGCTGTACATAAGGCTCACACAATGAGTAGCTTTCATTTCACTTTGCTGTGAGCAGTGGGCAAGTCACAAGATCAGAATTTGCCATTGTGGGCAGCTTCTGACTGTGGACAGGCACAAAGTGAGGCCGGCACAAGCAGCAGCATTCTGGGCAGCAGGTAAAGAAAAGGGCATTATTATCTGCGAGCAGGGAGAGCAGCACCCACCTAAGCAAACTGCCAAAAAAACCCATTTACCCCTTAAACAAAAAATAGGGACAAGCTTATGGATGGAAACAGTCTCCACAGACAGAGCAGCACTCTGTGAGGCACTCTGAAAATCAGTTCTACTCAGGAGAGTGGAAAAAGTAAACACGCATCCTTCCCATTGTTGCTCAATCCCACCATGGTACTGGGTTCAGTATTTAGTACTGTAATTAGTAAATACCACTGATTCCCCATGAGAATGACACTGCTTTGGGGTCTGGAGCAGCATGATGAGGTGCCAATGAATTTTTTCTTCAGGAATTCCCATACCTTAAACATTGCATCTGAGCATCTATTTCTTTTGGTACCACAGAAACCTCCACAAGATCCCAAGCAGAACAGGGAGCTCTGGCAGAGGAAGCAAATGAAAACAAAGATCTGTTTGCAGACAAGTAAAAGAACAGGGCAAAGAAAAATTCTAAACCCTGAAGTTGGGAGTGGTCTTGGGTGGAGTATCTTCCACTGTTTTCAAGAAGGCAGCAGCTTCTCTTTTCCGTGGGGAAGTTAATAGATTACTGGGCAGTGAATTATGTGCAGTTCTATTTACATCTGCTGTTTGGACTATTTTGGTCCTTCAGATAGAGTATCTGTTCTCAGGCCTTCTTAAAAGCAGCATGCTACACTTTCTTTGCAAGCAATTCTGGATAGCATCTACAACCAATATGCTTCAGTCAGCTGCAAACTAGATAGATCACTGTTTGTCTAGAATTTTTTTTTATTAAACCAACTATACTGGATCAATGCTTCCTCTAAGCAATAAATTACAATTCTATCTACCCAGGGAAAAAGCTTTCAAAGTCACAGATAAATCTTGATCTAGGAAATACAGTTTGGCTCTGGACTGATGCGTGATCAGCCACAGATGCAAATAAACTCAAGCCGCTGGCACGTACATCTGAACCTCAATACAGGAGCTAGTATTCTTATTTTCATTATAAATTGCTAAGACACCTTTGGAGTGCTTCTAAAACCAGTCCACTGCATTAGACCTCAGTACTCAGGGGCATTGAGTTTGATTTTCATAAAGGTCACTTGGTGTCTTTTACCCTCACAATGGACTAAAAGCAGAAATCAACTAAGCCTTAATCTATATTAATTTGCTTTACTCTTGGAGGGTCATAGATTTGCCACTGGAATTATCCATATTAGATGCTAAAATGATAATTTAATGACACAATGATGAAAGCCTCTGTTCTAAACCAGGAAATCCTCTTGCACAGTGCAAAGGAGAAGCAACTCCCATGAAGTCAGAGGAATTACACCAATGTCATTTCAATGCAGAATCAAGCTCCAGTAAACAGGACTGGAGTGTTCCATTCAGAATTTCTCATTTGAAGCTGTACTGAGAAGTCTGAAGCTCTATCAAAACGCCTGGAGATGCACCTCACTCTCAGAGGTGAGACTGGTTACTCTAAAAGGAAAACAAGATCTTGATCTAAATATTTATTAAATTGAAGTATGTACACCAAAAGCTGCTGCACAGCTTTGGTGACAGCAAAGAGCAGGTTAAAAGAGACTCACATCTCTTACAAGATCCTAATCCTCCAGAGCCTGCACCCATCTATAAACACAGAGCAATCACGCATCACACTGCGTAAAAAAAAAAAGCAGAAAATAAAGAGTCTTTTGGGTCAAGGATGTAGCTCCCGCAAATATTTTGATAATATCTGCTCTTTGGTGCAATCTGCTGCATTTCAGACAAAAATGTTACTCATATTCATGTGAGTTGTTTCCAACACAGATGCTTCCGTAGGACTTGGAGAAGGAGGGAACACAAAATGCAAACGAAATCTGGGAAATCTCCCACTCTTCTCCTTCGGGGCAACCCTTGTTCATAGGCCATTTTTCATGGAAGCCCATGCATTTGCTCTAAGCTGCCTTCGCATTCAAACAGCTGTGCAGAAAGAGGGGTGACCAAAGTTCCCCAGAAAATACAAATATTGACCATACAGTTGTGCAGCCAGCTCCTTCTGCTCTCTTCCGATGTCCCTCTGGATAATCTGTACCCCTGCTCCATCTGATGTTGATATATAACAGTAGGAGACAGCCTATATTTGTGTGCTAGGCTTCTAGCACCAATTTAGAAGGAACAGAAAGCAGTGAGAGATCAGCCTACCTGGAACATGACACCAAGCAGAGAGTGCCTTGCACCAGAGCACAGATACCCAAGTCACTGTGCTTTCTCTGCACAAATGCGAAGCTACGTCATGGGAGGATTTTATTAATACCAACAAATCATACACGTGTTCATATATATCTGCATGCATATGAACATCCGAGTGTTAGCAGACTCAGTGTGATCATCTGGCTTGGGACAGTCTTTAAGCTTGCCTGAGTATTTAATTCCTCTGTGTACGGCTAGGAGTGGCCCCACTAGCTAAGTACCTCTGAAATAAAAGCTTACCTCATCATTTACTGTGCCATTTTAAGGAATAAGCACAGCTTCACTAGGAATCTGAAAAAAAGAATCTCTTAGGACCATCTCACCTTGGGCAAGGTGGTTACCTCAGCTGCTGCTGCTACAATCTTTTTACTGAAGTTTGCCAGTCTGGTTCTATGCTGAAAACGGAAAGACAGAAGGGAAGGAATCCACTATTCAGGTGCAGAAAAGACCTGCAAACTGAACGCTACTTTTGCATAAATCCAAATACAATCCTGAGACTAAATCCAAAATTCCTTGAGGTTGCAACACACGGGGAACACCTTTCTAGAATAACCCAAGAAAGCACAGTAATTAGTTTTTAACTCCAGAAAAGTGGCAAATAATGCAAAGATCTATAGCCAAGAGGATGAAATTGGGTTTGTTCTTTTTAAAGCTAATGACTCTCACATTTGACCATGTTTGTGAGGAAACAGTTGATCAGTCGCAACTGGGAGACAATTATATACTCCTCCTAATCTGGGTTTGAATAAGATGGTACTTGTAAGGACTATGTATCATGATGTAGCTACTGGAAACCCTCATATGCTCGGTCAGCTGTGTGCTTGGGACACTTGAAAGCACTGAATTTAAATGACAGTGCAGTCTTCCAATTCACGTAGCCTTCTAATAATATTTGTTAATCCAAGCAAATATCAAGGAAACTCTCTGGTGCCAGTGCGGAATCTTCTAAGCATGCGACTGCTTGTTAAATCTCTGAAAGCTAGTGTCAAGAGGCTTCTATTGTTGGGCACCCAAATCCACCTTGGAACTCCTTCCCACAAGTATTTTGCTGTGTTTCAGGGAATAATGCAAGATTTTTTGAAGAGTCCAAGAATTGAGTAAATTCACATCATTTCATAGATAGGTGATTGAACAATGTTCAAACACCACGTGCTTTTAAATGTGAGATGTAAGCCAGTTGTAATTAAAGTTGAAGCAATAATGCTTAGCCATTGATTGCACTAAGTAATTAATTATTGATTGCAGTACTTTACATACGTATTGCAGAGAACGATTCACCTGTACAGTAGACAATACTTAGAAATACCCAAACACAACCGCTCTGCTAGACAGAACTATACAAAAATTGGCTCTAAGGTTTGCAAGTTCATTTCCTTATTAACCTTCATGGAAACATTACTGTCTGAGTGAGAGAAAGGCATTACTTTCATAAAGACAACCTTAACTATTCCCTGTCCAAATCCATTTTGAAAATGAAGATCTACAGATGCAAAAGAGAAAAATCTTTCTCTGTAAGACTTGGAAGGTGTTAAGTTCTTTGTTAATGAACACTGATAGCCCTGAACATACCAATTCACCACAAGCGATGCTGCAGTAAGAAACCCTCCAGAACAGCAACAGCAGCAACATCCTTCCCTAACTCTTGGGGAAGGAGAAGGGAGAGAACTTTGAGGTACCAAAATGGGTACTGAGACATGAATCAGGCAGATCATATGCTCTGAACTGGAGACCTAGGAGTAGTTAAGCAGCAGACGCCAATCCTTTGTTAGTCTGGAGTCGTGCATCAGGTGGGAACATTTTCCCCCATTTACACTGAAACTTAGGGAGAGGCTTTCCCTTAGAAAAAGCCAAAGCAAAAGACACTTGTTGGTTTAAAGCCACAATTTAAAATAAGTAATAGTGTGGGGAGACTAAAATTAAGCTTAGATGGAAATGCAACATGGAGATGATTTGACTGGAGTGGATCTCAGATGTGTTCTTCAGCTCCTCTGACTAGCTGGGAAAGTTATGTCAGGGTGTGTGCCTGTGCAGAGAGGTCTGAGCTGGGCATGGTAAGGGAAGGGGCTGACCAGGTAGTTTTGAGTGGGCCAGGAGGGGGTGATTGTACCTGAAGTCACTGTAGGGATGGATGATCCAGAATCCGGCAGACTTAACCCTTTCCTGCTCCCTCTCCACGGCCTTCTGGCTGCCAAACATCCTCAAGGAGAATTTGTTGACCCCTGGCTGGAGCATGGCCCCAAACTGCCTCTGCATGAAACCGGCTTGGCCCAGCCTCTGCTCCTCATCTGGAGTGATCTGGTCGCACCCTCCACCTGCTTCCACTTTGATGGAGGTAGAGGAGCAAGCCCGGGGGTGCTGCTGCTGGGGTTCCGGGGGGGAGGCCGGTGGTGGGGGTGCCGGCAGTCCCTGCTCCAGCTCCCCACTACCGAGGGGGCTCTTGTCCTCACTGGGGGAGGCCGGCTCCCCTTCGCCTCCGATCAGCCTCTTCTCCTCGGCCGCGTCGTGGAGGTGCCTGCTGGTCAGCGAGGAGAGGCTCCCTTTGAAGCGGCGGCAGTCCCCGTTGGTGCTGGTCTTGGCACCCTTACCGCCTGCCTCTGTCTCGAGGAGGCCGGGGTCCCCCCCTCTGCTGGGGTCCCCCCCGAGCGCCCGGGTGCTCCCAGCAGAGGGCGAAGGCAGCGGCTTCAGCCTGATGCTTTTCCTCCGGGTGTCCTTGTCGCTGTCTTCCTCCTCGTCCATGATCGACGCCTTGGGTCCGATCTGCTGGGGCAGGCTGTAGAGCCTCTTGCGCATGGAGGGGGGCAGCTTGTCCATCGCCGATGTTGCTGCTGCTGCTGCTTGCTCAGGTGGATGGGGAGAGCCTCCCAGCTCTGCCTAAGGAGGGGAGCCGGTACTGCCCCCAGGCCCCTGCCCCCAGCTCAAGGGGCAGGAGGTACCAGAGACTGGCGTGTCATCTCCTTACCAGACTGTGGCATCCACAGGCTCTGCATCAAAACACAGGCTCTGCATCCAGAAGGGAAGGAAGAAAAGGAGAGGAAAAAAAAAAAAAAAAAAAAGGAAGGCAAAAAACCCCCCTCCCTCCCCCTTCCTCCGTTGTCCCGATTTGGCTACTTTCTGCTTGTCTCCCCTTGGTGTTC
>JANIJG010004932.1:0-19090 GCA_024611175.1 Megaceryle torquata | reverse complement strand
GGTAGATTCAAACAGGGAATTAAAAAAAAAAGGGCACTTGATTTTCAATTTTAAACCAACTGTGTGCTTTTTTTTTTTTTTTTTTGTGCTCAAATAGAAGGTAACCTTAAGGTGCTTTTAAATATTTTTAAATCATATTTTCCCCTTGTCTGACACAGCAGCTAAACTGTTCTGGACAAATCTTAAAATATCTAGCCTGAGGCAGGCATTCCTGAGCAGAAGATTTCTACCCAAACAGTTGAAATCTGACAAAGCTTTTAGTAGTTTTAATGCCAGGGTATTCTAAATGCAGCTGTAAGGCAACCTCAACGACAAACAGTGCTCCCAACCCTACTTGTAATAATTACATGAAACTCACTGCCTTCAGTCCACATACATTATACACAACCCTATGAATAAATGACTTTATACTGTGGGTTCTCATCACCTGATCTTTTCCTAGGCCACCATCATTACTGGAGATTCAAAACAAAGAAGAAATTCCAAATATAAAACCTCTGAGGTAAAAAATGTTTCATACATAACATTTTATATATTCATATTTATATGCTTAAATGAAAATAAATATAAAACACTAAATAAAAAATAATAAACCCAAAACAACAACAACAACAAAAAACCCCACACCACCTTTTACCACAGGCTAACAAGGACTCCTCACTATGCAGACAAAAAGCTCCATGAAGCAGTCAAGTAGCTGTGTTCAAGTCTCACATGACCAGAAACCACCAGCAAACAGGGATACAGCTGAAGTCTACCCCCTCTCTAGGCACAGATACACAGAATCCAGACTTTTAACTGCAGGATGCTGCTGCAACAGGCAATTTATTTTTGCTGCTCCAGCCTCCCATATGTGTTCCCACTTTTTTTCCATCTGATCTAACAATCACACACCCATCCAATGGCTCAAATCAGCTGTGATCAGAAAACAAACACACCAAAATAAATAATCAAGTTGCCACAGGACCGGACAGACCTTCCAGAGCACTGAGCACAGTGGTCACACCATTGCTAAGCCAAAGCAAGAGAAAGGGTAGGAACACACAGTGGTGGGCATGAATGAAGATCCCTCCCTTCTGCATCAGTTTACAGCCAGAGAGCATTTAGCATAAACAAACCTGGACCTGAAGCCCTCTCCAGCTCTGCAAACCATACCTTCAACCTCCCTATAAACATGTGTTTATATTATATCACTCTTCATTTGGGTACAAACCACAGAACTTTGGGAAAGAAAGCAGTTTAATATCTAAAGCCCAGGAGACAAAGCAGACTCACAGCTGTTCTAGATGTTCTGACCTTAACTCCAGATTGCAAACACTACAAAAGCTTTCTCAGCAAAACCTCTGTTTGCCCGTACAGTCTTAATTGCAACGTAGTTTGAAATTGACTGCTAAAACAATGCTTCATCCCTAGGTATGGGTACTCTGCTCCACAGGCATGAAAGCTGTTTCTTGTGCCAGTAAAATCAACTGCAAAATACACTCCTCCACTAATGCATTTGAATTCTGCTCCTCAGAAGTCACAGAGATCCTAATATTTAGTTTCCCCATCCTCCCTCCTTCCCCACTTCTTGAAAAATTCATGCTATGCTTGGGAAATGCCTCTTGGCTTTTAAATTACTTTCCATGAAAAGAAGTTAACAGTACAAATATAGGGTTATATAAAGACCATTTAATGATTTATGTCCCAGGAAAGACCTGGATCATCTCAGACACAGAACAATTTAGAGCAATGCAAACCCAGCAACAGAACAGTGACACAAGTACAGAATGCTGTTTCAGGGCTGTAATGGAGAGCTACAAAAGAGACATCACAGAGGTAAAGCCACTGTGGCATCCAAAAAACAGGGGCAGCCCAAAGGAGATCTCCTTATGCCATTTGCTGTTCCCGTGACAAATTATTTCTGCAGCCAACATGTAAAACTAATGCAACCCCAGAGACAGCAAATAACTCTGCAAGACATAGAAGAACGAGCCAGCAGAAAAGAATCACGGGAACATCAAAAGCCTGGAGAGGGACATTTCTACAGCTTGCTGGATCTCACTGAGATGAGTTCAGACAAAGGGTAGAGAAGTGCAAGGAGGTATACAGAGCTGAAGGAGTGGTTGGTGGAAAGAAATGGGGCAGTTGCTTATATGAGATTTTTAAAAATTTTCCCCACTTCTCCTCCACTCTCTCAAAAGAAAGTCAGGCACTTGGAGAACAAAGGAGCTGACTTTTTAAGTCTCTTGTTTATTTTAAAGGCTTATACATGCAATAGAGCAAAAATAATAGTCATTAGCAGTTGTCATGTCATGCAACAAAACAACTTCTACAAATACAGACCACCAAAGTAATCAGTCAGTATATACCACATAGCAATTTAAAATAATTTTTGAAAGAACTGAGTATGTGTCTACTCACATAAACATTCAAAATAACCCTGTAATGTAAGTACTTATGCTTTCCTATCCATTCCCATTACCCAAGTTAACTCCAAACCCAGCCTCAACCCATAATGAGAAATAAGGCCTCAAATGTAGTATAGCAACAGTACCAATCCCTCCCCCCTGCTGAGATTTTTTGCTGAACTGGGCAATCATGTAGGTTCTGTGGGGTTGTTTTACTTAATCACTTTAACCTTTTTTTAATTTTATTTTATTAGACTTTTATAGAAAAAAAGGAATCTTCTGTGGCTTACTGTGATGGACAGCAATTTCACACTGCTTACAAACCCAACCAAAAGCACACTCAAAGCTGGCACAGCAGGATGCATGTCAGTAGTCACTGCTGCTGTCTCTGGGACTCTGTCACTTCCCAGGATGTGACCCATAGGTCTGATGGCCTATAAGTAAGGTACAATATTTACCAAACTACTTCCACTTGTACTTGGGACACTTTGTGCCATCTAATGGCACAGCCATGAAATCATCATGCCAGTAGCTTAAGTATAATCATGAGGCAAATCTAGTTCAAGGTTTTTGTTGGTCATGAAGTCTAAAGGTTTTATGGGGAAAACTTCAGGGAGTCAGATTTATCTTTTCCTTTCTGCTAACAGTATGTTGTACCGTGTCTCTGCCTCTTGTTTGTTGGTGGCCTTGGTAGAGAGAGGTTTGAGATGCTGCCATCTTTCACTTCCTGAGTGACTGACCTTGGCTGTGGAAACAAAGCAACACATAATGTGGGACATATTTTCTAAGTTTCGCTAGTCTTCAGAGAACACTGTCCTGGGCAAAATGGGCTGAGGACACGTCTGTTGAGAGACCAAAGACACAGTGAGCAGAGCACTAAGTGTCCATGCCGCTCCATCAGAAATTGTAGAGAAAAATGTCAAAGCCATCAGCCATTAGAGCTTCTGCACTCTACTGACAAGTTAGGATACCTGCAACCACAGCTTTCTGAAATACAGCATCCCTCTGCAACTCCAGTATATACTGTGTCCTTATCCCTAACTGCTTAACGTGTGAAAGTTGAGTGGTTGTTACTATGAACATCCTCACTTTGGCTACTGCAGGATTTTTTATTTAGAAAAGGATGAGAAAAGAGAAAGAAAATGAGGAAAATATAAAAGAAAGAAAATAAAAGGGAAAGAAAAGAGAAATAAGAGGAAAAAAAAAAAAGAAAAGGAAACATACCTAAAGTTTGTTTTCAATGTTCCTTATTATTTAGTACTATCCATCTTCATTTTGGATCTTTCTATTTAAGTCATAATTGTTTTACTATGTCTTGCAAATAGGAGTGCACACCCAGTCAGCAATCCTCCTACCAAATTCAGAGCAGATGTTTATAAATAAGTTAAAAATCTATATTGTAGCCAAGTACACAGAGTTCACCAAGACAGCATGCTGCTGAACTAGACATGCTGCTCAAGTTATCTTTCCAGCCTGCTCCCGGTTGCACAGAGCTTTCACTGGCTCTGACAATGGCTAACACAACCTGATAGTCAAAAATCACCATTCCTAGTGATCACCATCATCTTCACGTGGTTCCCCCAAATTCTTATTTGCAAACATTATATAGGAATAAAAATCGGAATATTTGTTGCAGACATAAACATGAGGCATTGCCAGTGCTCTTTCTTGATACAAGCCTCCTCAAATGGTTAAAGTCTTTACTTACTTTTACCAGGCTTTTGATATATGCATTCATGAGCTAGGAGAGGAAGCGCAGGATGGCCTCCTCCAGTCACAGTAAACTCTGCAGTTGTGCCCATGCGATGGCACAGTACAAGAAGAGTGTTCCTGTCTGCACCATCTCTGAAGTCTTGTACTGCTGGAACACAAGCATCAGGCATCTTCCTTGAGCAATCCAAATCAGAAATAGTCTTGATGATCCATCAGTGCTTTGAACAGCTGTGGAATAATGATGCCTTCTCTTTCATGCAGAGGCATTGAGGAGAGGAGGGCAGAGGAGAAGAAAAAGTCTTTTCATCTGTCATACCACCAGCATTTAAGAAAGCATGAAATAAAGGAGGATTTAAAATAAAGCTAGAGTCCAGTCAGTCCAGTTTTCTCCACCCTTGATTTCCCAACTGTTTACAGAGTAATGACATAGTATAATTCACAGACTGTTGCATCAAAGAAATTCTGTGCAAATGGCATGATTTCCATGTGAACCAGAATACAGTGGTCAGTTTTCACTCCACCAGGACAGAACTTCCATCTGCGATCACAGTTAAATAAATGACTGTGACACTTGAATACTGCAATGCACTGTCTTATCCCTCTTGCTTCGGTACCTCTTTCATTGTCTCAAAAGCAGGTACTACAGCAGCTGATAGTGATTTTAAGCTTTGTTTTGGTTCTTGGGAGCTCTTTAATTCTAAAACCAGCCCTTAAATTCTAAAAACAGAAATGCAAAACTCCACTGTTTTGTTTCAAATTTATGCTACAGATAGAAAGATGGCAGGAAAATTTTAGAAGTGCACTGCTTTCTAAAGTTCATTTAAAGCATTGGACTAAAGAAAGAGAAACTGGGGAAATCCTACTTAAAACTTCCATAAATTCTCCGTGCATAGCTGTGGTGTCTCACCATGTGCAAAGGCTCCACAAGACTAGCATCCAGCCACTGCCCCATTCCCCGGGGGAGATGCATAGTGTTCTCTATACATGCAGTCACATCATCTTACATTACTACAGCTTCTCTCAGAGAAACTGCCCAACAAAGACATGGCTCTGGACGGGGTATTTAATGACATTTTGCCCCATTTTTCTTTGCTGCATAGAAAATAATCTAATCCCTGCTCCAAAAGATTCTGATGCTCATAATGAATTCTTAGGATGCTTTTCCTCCCAAGTCCTATGAAAATGAAAAATATTAGTTAGAAAGCTTCCAAAAGCTGCTTTTGCTGATGTTGTTTTAGGACATTGTTGTCACTACTTTTGCACAGTCAAGAAGGGAAGTGAAAGAAGAGTCAATCAGTCTCTTACTTGAGGAAGTAAACTGCAAGTAGCTAGCACCTTTTGCTCCTGGTTTAAATGAAGAAAGGCACAATATTGTCACATAACATCAGCAGAAGCATCATCTTCTGTGGAATGGGCAGTGGTGGCCACTCAGGACATGCAGAGTCCTGCACTTTTAAAGAGATAGAAAGCCTGCCCTTTACCACAGTTAGAAAACTTGCTTCATGCAACTGCGAGAAGAATACATCTGGGAAAAGTTATTGATGCAGCGCCCTTATAAAAACACAGATGTGGCTTATGAAAACCACCTGCTAAAGCCAAGTACAGATACTAAGAGAAAAGAGCAGCCACCTCGAGAGTTGACATGAAACTTCAAATAATAGACTAGGCAAAGGAAAATTACTAATTTGAGAGAGAGAGGAAAAGACGTCAAGATAACCTTAACAGTAGACTAGGTTACAAAACAGGATACGCAAATGTTAAAACACATTTTTTGGGAGAGGGACCTCCTTTAGAAAAATAAAATTAGAATCTTGACTTTTCTTTTAAAAATCCCAGATTTTCTATGGAAAAGAAGCTTGAAATCACACGCAATGCATAACCAACACGGTTTACACAGATTTTCAGTCATTGACTCTTGGAGGCCTGAGACACCTCTTTCCCACCATCAGGTACCAATTCCAAAACCCACAGCTATTGGGACAGTACCACCCCCTAAGGAAAGGGACCGTTATGTAACATGGACACAGAGGAACCAGAGTCACCGAACTATCACAGCAGTAAACATAGATCAAAGTCTGCCCTTTCTTTAGGTGTGAGAGGACAATGGCACAAAGGTAGCAAGGAATACATCTCTATATATATATACACACTAAAATATACAACTGAGAAGGTTAAGGAAACAAGGTCAGGGTGGAAGAAAGACACTTCACTATAGTGTGCTCAGTGGTGTGCCTTAGCCTAAACCTTGCAATAGCATGAGAAATATGCAACACTCCTAAGCAAGCTAAAATATGGGGTTTGTTCTTGTCTGTTACCTGTTTTTTTTCTATATTTATACCTTTTCACAGAGATATTCTGTCCCATTTGAAATCAAAGACAACTTTGTCATCTTCTTCAAAGAAAGTAGTATTTTGGTTTGTATTTGAAAATGATATCCATATGGAACATATGTTGAATACCTATAAAACCAAATTACATCTGTTTTCCAGAGAATGGAATCTGGACTGTAATCTATTTCGTGTGCTAATGGAAAATACAAACATGCTTCTAAATAAGTTATTTCCAATTACATCGTGTAAGACGGTTAATGAAGATGATGGCAATATTCCGTTAACAGAGAGCTGATTTATCCAATACACACTTGGGCCACGAAGTTTAAGTCAGCTCAGGAAAAGTACCAAACAAAGAAAAAGAATCCTCACATCCTCACATACTTTTAGAAATATAAAGGAAAATAAATGTCCTCTCCTTGCAAACACTGTGGGGTTTGGTTTTGTTTTTTTCCAAGGAAGTTAAATACAAACACTTTTTAAACACTATCCAAAAAGCACAGAAAAGCCAAATTAAGCAGAAGTTGAAGTCATAAACAAAAACAAACACATTAGTGATGCCAATAACTTGTGTCATACTCTTTGAACAAATACACTTGGAGTCGTGCCTCACAACAACTTGAATAAAGTATGGTCATGGCTTTTTTTTTTTTCTCCCCAATATAATTGGAAAAACTTTTGAAATGTTAACCTAAACATCTATAGCTATTTTTCCTCAGAATACATCCCTCTTAAGAGTGGCATTATTAAGTTTTAAGACAGAGATATGACAGCCTGAACAGTGTTGATTCAAAAGTGCTTAAAAAGGACAGCTGTGAGCCACCAGTGAAGAATAAACATTTTAAAAGGAATACTCTTGAACAATATGGTTTGGTGGGGGTAAGAGGGAGAACAACAATTATCTCCAATCTGCTGTTGCTTTAGTTTTGTTTTGACACAGCATTTAACATCTGTTACGCATAAGATTCAAGGAATGTTTTCTATACAATTTGCTACAAGTTACCACTCTTGTCAGCAACAGGCCATGTTGCTCTATCTTTTTGTGGTTATACATGAGCATGTAAAATAGTTAATAGCACAGCCTATAAAACAGCAAGCCTTGCTTACAAAATAATAATTCCTTTTGCTTACCACAATTTGATTACAAAGAACAAAGAATGTCAACCACAGCAGAGAGACTAGTTAACAAAGTTGATCCTGCAGCAGATTAATAAAGGCATACCCAGTAAAAACCAATAGTGATTTACTTTGCATTATTTCCAGAATGATTTATAAAGCAATTTTGTTTTTCCATATAGCTTTCATTTTGAACAGAAGCAAATCTAAAATATTCACATCATAATGCATGGATCAGCTGAGGTCCTATCCCACCTATTCACCACAGCTACGCCCAACACACACTGCTCAGGTCAGCTTGGCACACAGAGCACATTTCTGGAAACTGTAAGCAAGAAACGGTCCTTACAACTCCCTCCCAACCCTGGGCTTGCTTGCACCCATTGGCTGAGTTCTTAGGACCTCAAATTTAACTCCCCCACCCTTGTCCCATCCTCAAGCCTCCTTACCTGGTGCATTCCAGGAAGGCAATTAGAGGACTATGCTATACAGAGCAGCAGTAATGAGGAAGACAACTGCTGCAGCTCAGGGCATGATAGTAAACACCTGCACAATGAGAAGTTCAGCTTTGCCACTTGGGACTACTCAGACATTTCTTTGATATTTTCATTTGCCAGAGTTTGGAGGACAGGGTCAGGAACACCTGAGGGGATTGGGAAATAAACAGCTGGACACGAGGCTTCAAGTTACAGCTTGGAAACAATGCAAAGCAGAAAAAGGCAAAGGGCAGCTTTCAGGTTAATTAATCTGTTTAGCATCTCTTTCAGGTGACATGTCTATGAGGTTCATAGAAGATGGAATAGATCATTTGTGAGTTATTAAAGAGACCAGGAAAGACCTTTTCAAATAAGAGCTCCTTGCCAGCCTCTTATTTTCCAGGCCACAGAGGCAGCTGAAAAGCAGAGAAGATCTTTTCAACAGCAGAATACATCTTTCTGTTTTGCAGGGCATAAGTAGACCCCAAACTTCAGGACCCAGCAAAGTACTTTAAACTCTCAAAAAATCTAACAGGTCAACCTGCATGCCCTAGTATGAAGTTTTTAAACTAACACCACTATAATTTTACAGTTAAATTAAACAAACTTGCTGTGAATGGTTTTAGCCATGCCTCAATCCACAATCTGTGAAGGAATGCAATGTCTTCTAGTCACTGGTGCATGCTAAAAAGAGAATCCTGTAGTAATGCATGAGGCTTTTCTTTGTGGTATAGAGCCCTGTTTTTTAAAACCCTTCTTTCCCATCTTTAAGACTGCTTATGTAGCATCTTTCAAACTACACCGTGACAAGGTAATACATCCTGGGTATGCACAGGTGAACAGAGACCAGCTGGATGCAGAGCAGAAGATGCAGGGGAAGCGGACCATGGAGGAAATGGCACGAGGCAGCTGTGCTCCATCCTGGTCCCAGCGATAATGGCCTGGACACACTGACCGCTCCCCTCCCAGAGGGCCTCCCATGCACAAACACAGCCCTCCCTTCCTCTTCTCATGTAACACAGGACTGAGGTCCACCATAAAGGCAATCACTAGACACAGCTAGGCACTAGAAATGTGATGGGATACCACAAGGACAGATATTTTTGAAACTAGCAGCGTATAAAAACTTAGTGTTGGTTTCTGCTGGGCTATACAAATAGTAAAATGTGTTTCTGTAGCACACAAACACCTAACACAGCTTTAAGAGAGCTACCGAGACACAAGGAGAGCCCTAGACAGAGTGCTGAAATACTTGAAGGGTAATATACACTCTTGCTCAGCCAGTCACACTATTTCCAGGTCTGAAGAGTCAGATCTGCTATCGGAGCACTGTGGTGTTGGCATACTCCACAGGAGAAATAAGAAAGAAAAAGAAGCAACATTCCTAGTTCACATAGTTACATGCTAGCATTGAAAGTGTTTCCATCAACAGCTTCTGACAGACAGCCAAAAACAACATTACACTTTCATTACAAAAGTCTAGTGTAATAGACCAAGCATTAAGATGTCCGGAAATAAGCCATAAAGGGATTTCATCCATTCCAAGCTCCTATTTAATACCCAATTATTACCTATCACTACAGTCAATTTATAGCACCTGTTCAAGCTTCCATATTTCATGCTGAGGAGGAAATGTATTAATACAGAACAACTATCCATGTAACCACAAAGCAACAAATCTTTTTTAGGGTGTAGAATAGTAAATGTGTAATAAAGACTTTTATTTAAAGCAATGTCACTCCACGGAACATATTGGAGGGAATTTACTCCCAGGACAACATTTTGATCTTAAAAAAAAAAAAAAAAATTCAGTCTGTTACAGAAGAGTTGGTGGCATTACGAAGAACATTCGCTACAAGCTATTTAAAGTTTAGGCACAGGAAAAGCTTCTGCATTCTGTATAGCTGTACTCACTTTATATCTATCAGGGATTATTTGTGCATAGGAGCTCTCTATCAAAGAATGCATTGTGATGGTCACTGTACAGGCACAGAACAGAAAGACCACTCTTTGCTTTATGCCAAGTAACAACTTGCAGATGTGATTAATCTGGTTTATAACAAATGGAAACTTTAAACAATAAGTAGGACTTTATGAACTCCCTTATTAACATCTTTTGACATCTGAATGTTCTGCAAATTTTAAGATGCAAACCAAATGGTCATCTGCCATTGTAAATTAAATTAAAAGAAGCAGTGAACAAGTAAAGTTTGTATGATAGTTTAGAAACAACCAACTAACCCTCTAGTTCTAGCCTTTGTCCATAGCTTTTCAATTCTGGGGACTCTCAAAAAGCAAAGTTTGATATTTTTGTCCGGAACTGCAATTGTACACATTACAGTACTTCTTTCTGCAGGAAGTTTCTCTTTTTAAAGCACCTAAGAGATTCTTGTAGCTCTGGCAACATGGGTATCTGTTAGAGGCAATCACAGCGTGTGTGTACAGAGAGGGTGAGAAGTTTGTGTGACCACAATGTGGAAGTGGTGTAAGAAGCTGGAATAAAAAGAGCAGGTCTTTATCCCCACTGAAAGCTTTAGTCCTTTCAATGTCTATCAAGGTTACTTTACACCTTCATGTATTTGGTTATTTGCCTCAAAGTCATTACATTTGAACAATTTTGGACAAGGCTAGAAAGCAAGTTCTCATGCCAGAGCCTTCACAAAGAATATCCAATCATTTCCCTTTCCTTTTCGTAAAATAATAATAAAAAAATTCATCTTGAATTGCTTTTGCTGACCTCAGATGTGGCAACACAGTACAAAGAATAAGAAGCCTTTGGGGTCAAATACCACAAGACTGGTCTCTGCCTCCTCATCCTATCTGTTACACCATCACAGGTTCAGTAGATGGAATTACTTAACAGTCTCTTCTCACATTACCCTGTGGGTTTCCACTCGCACCTTTATACCAATATTTCTGTTTCAGCACCAGATTAGCTTCTCGCACGTGCAGGAGGCTGTCCACCTTCCTGATCTTACGATCCTCTCCAAACTACATTCCCTACCCAGCAGCTGACCCCTACTGACTATATGGAAGGTTTTCCTGTTTATCTCATCTTATCTGACAGTGTTATAGGTGGTGTTTAATGCTATAATGATATACGCACTGTTAAGCACTATTTAATTCTATCCATTGGGGAAACAAGACATTAAGACAGACACGGTTCAAAGTTCCTCACAAGGAGGATCTGGTGAGAGGGAAGATTACACCGCTGCCAATTCATCTCTGGCCTCTCTTCCCCAACTGCTAAGAAACACTCAACTTAGGTCTACAGGAGACCCTACTAAGTCCACTACATAATCGCAAATAGACAGTCAAATGCTATTGAGAGAGAAACAAATATGTCATTGACTGCATTATGAAATACATCACCAGGTTGTAATTTTAAATACTTCCATTCTCCAGTGAATTCTGCAACACTGAAATGAAAGGGTCCTATGGTCTGGATAACTTGGTATCATTACAAAATTGTCATTTAATGTTAATACTTGTATACTGCTTTTTATTTCTAGAGAGCGCACTAGCATTTACTGGTTAAATAAATTGCCAAGAATTACTAACAATATGAAAGAAAAGAAAAATCAAACAGTATCTCCAACACTGAAGTAACGCTAAGCAACAAAAGGTTAAACTTAGCTTACTTCAATGCTACAACGCTTCTTGCTATATGCCAGTATCTGTCAAAATTTGGTCCATTCACATATGTGCAACAAATCAGAACAATATTACCAAAACAAGTTTTTAAATGAAATTATGAACAGGATATTTTTTAAATCAGTAAGCTTTGACTCAAAGGTAAAATATATTGAAAACTTGTAAATTACATTCCACCTTTCTCTTTTTGTTTAAGACTAGGAGGTTTGGGTTGGGTGGATTTTTTTATTTTATTCAACCCTCTCTGGTATCTTTTATTGGAAAACAAACAAACAAACAACAAATAAACAAACAAACACAAAACAAACCAACCAAAAAAACCAACCACCAAATCCACAGACAAATAAGAACTTAAGAGTCCAAAACATTCTAGTGTACTGCCATCTAAATGGCTAGGCTAGTTTTCTGTCTGGGCAACTCTGCAAGAATCATTTTCTCTGCCACATGAAAGATTTTGTTATCACAGAAGTAAATGCAGTCAAGAAGACAACGTGAGGAACTCATACAAAAAAGAATGGCAGCATCAAATCAAAGACTGACCCTCAGAGCTCATATCGCTTTTCAGACCTCTTCTGCCACAAGTGCTATAGCGTTTCTCTAACAGGAGGAGCAAATTAACAGCCACTGAAATTTTGACTGCTTCCTTTTCCTCTTTCTTTTCCTCCCCGGTTTTCCAAAGCCTGCAAGGTTTTAATAATGTATAACATCCAAACAACCAATTGTGCTAAGGCATCTTCTTGTTTGTGGGAGTTGTCCTCAAGCCACCTCATTTAACTTTTGGGATTTCTATTGGAGCCAAGCAAGCCAGGGATGGAGCGGAGCGACAATGGGAATATCCGGTCCTGCCTCCAGCTGGAAAAAACAACCACAGCAGAAGGGGAAGGGAAGATTCCCTGACGCTGGATGGCAATTGTCCTATTTTGGGGAGCTCAGGAAGAGGGAATTAATCCAAACAGCTCCAGTGCGTGACCTTCCCAAGCAAACTTCCCAAGCTATTGAGTGAGCCCGGGAGAGAAGTTCTGCCACAACTCGTACCTTACCGTTAGGCCCCCCAGCGCCTGCTGTCCCTTCCTCAATCTCAGCTCAACCACCTCACAGCGCCCATGCCGCCCCGCTGACAGCACCCCCCGCAGCCGCCCCATAACTGCCCCGCCGCCGCCGTCACCGGGACCTCCCCGTCCCCGCTCGGGTCCCCAAAACGCGCCCCGTCACACCTTTTGCTCAGAGGCCGGACCCGCACGGCCACCTTGACGTTAGCCATGGCTCAGCTCACGCTCGGCAGCCACAGCCGCCCGCGCCTCGACCTCGGCCCCGCATCACGCCCCCGGCGCGGCGCCCCAGCGCCCGGGGAGGAGCGGAGCCGCCCGGCCCGGCCCGGCCTGCTCCGCCCCGCCCCGCCTCCGCGGAGAGGGGAAGGGAAACCTCCCCGGGACGAGAGGAGGAGTTTCAGGAAAACTCTCCCCAAAGCAACGGCGCGGCAGCCTCTCCAGCATCCAAAACGGGGTTTTCTGCTTAAAACAGGTCCGCCCAGCTGAGCGGGACCTCCAGAGCAGGAGATGTGGTTTCACGCTTAAATCGCCAAGGGATACCCCCGTCCCCCCCCGGCAGCACCACAACCCGAGTTTTACTCGAGTTTAACGACTACAGACTGATTAGATGGGTGCTGTCATGAAGATACTCACTAGGGACCACCCAAGAGAAACCAATTTGTTTCAGAACTGCCTGTCTAATCCCACGTACTTTTAATCACGTTTCTTTTCCTAGCAATGTGAAGGCAATCAGAAAACCAGCACTGTTAAAAGTGAAAAGCATGCCACATTTAATTAATTTGACAGTCAACTCAGGAAGGCAAGTATTCCTTCCTTACTAGTGCCAAAGGAAAGCTCTCAAGCATTCTAAAATTCCTTTGAAAACTTCCAATCTTTATGAAGGGTGTATTTATGGTGTATCATAAAATTTTGAAACTTCCATAGAGCTGTAATTGAAATCAATGTCCAATAGATGCATTTTTTAAAGTCTTGCACTTAAGAGTAATATCACCAAAAGAAAAAAAACCCAAACTTTTAGAATATTGTCCCTGTCAACTATTGACATCATCGTGAAGATGTAAGAGCAAGTAACAGGTGCCAGGCCCAGCAGACAATTCCTCTTTGGGTTTTTTTGCCAATATTGTTACTTATTTTTAACCAGACTGTTTCCGGTTTTGCATTTCAAAGTATGAGAAACTCTGAGCTGTGTATGAGTATCCTTTAGGAATGTTTTACAGTCCATTTAAACAACTTCTGTTCAAATTGCCTTTTAACTGTACTATTTATTTGTCCTTTGAGTATAGCTCTCCTCACAAGACTATTTTCCTTAATCTCCAGAAACATTAGATCTAAATGAAAGATACCACAATAAAGAAACCTTCCAGAGTGAGGTATGGGATGGATCCTTTGGACCCACCACAGAGATGCTTCATTGAATAACACCTACAAGCTGTGAATCGCTGTTTACTTCAATAGATTTATCCCTTTAATCACGCTAATGAATGGATTAGCACGTCAACAGCAAATAGTGTTATCTAAACTCTACTCTCTCTCCAATAATGGATACAGTAACAGAATATGCTTGATTCTTTGGAATATGGCAAAAAATCCCCATGTATTTGTCTTCACTTCAAGGAAATGAACAAGGTAGAAATGTTTTTGTCTTAATTCTGAAGGCATTAAATTACAACAGCTCTAAATTGCCTGACGTAAATCATCACTTTAAGACAATAAGAGGCTAAGCCTGTAATAGCTGCACAGGATGGTGGCTCCAGAAGACTAAATTCTGTTTCTTCCCGTTTCACAAAATGTGCAAAGCCTTTTCAGTAAAAATACCAGCTCCTCTGCAATTGTGTGGAAGACCTTTGCATCCGTATCTGAAATAACAGTGACATGGGACTTTGGACTCAAATCCTGCAACAAGACATGGCAAGTGTTCACACAAAGATCCCATTAAAATTTATGGGACCCTAACACCACTTTATATATTCTCAGATCCTATCTATTGACTTTCTGCATGATTTGATTCCAAATTGTTTCTATCCTCTTAACTTTTCTGCACAGCAGCAAAGTATCAGCTACCCTTACACAGGATAGAGATTGTTCAGCTACCTGCCTTGTCATCACACCTGGCAGAATGATGTAGTCTACAAAGATTAAAATGGAATTCTCTGAGAATTTCAAATATAGAGTAGACCAGTTACAAGTCAATCAGATCAGGGCGTGCTCAACAAAGAACCAAAGATTTCTTCCTTAATTCTCCTTTTTTTGTGCAATAATGGGGTAAACGCCAGTGAAAAGTGTGCACCACTGAGCCACCTAGTGGTTACTTTCAGAAAATAAAGTGCTCTTGAGACATGGAAATCAACTGGTTGGATGTAAGAATTCAGGTAACATAAACAAAACATCTACGCTACTTGCAGTTTGCTCTGTATCCTGAATACAAAACTGGACATCCTCCAAAGACAACCAGCTGTCATGGTTTACAGATGTCCTGCCAGTGACATTTTATCAAAAAGTCTTTTCATGACATTAAGTCATTAAGGTTGCAAACTAGAGCAATTAATGCTTTTGCTAAATTGTCATACTCATGGAGCAAGATCTTTATTCTAAGGGGAGCACTGAAAATAGGACAAGCAACAGAGCAGGAGAGTTTGTCATCGAAGTGTGGTTTGAAAATCAGTTGATGTGCCATACACAGAATCCTAGAATGGTTTGGGACGGAAGGGACCTTTAAAGGTCATCTAGTCCCACCCCCCTGCAGTGAGCAGGGACATCTTCCAATTAGAGCAAGTTGCTCATAGCCCCATCCAACCTGACCTTGAATGTTTACAGGGACAGGGCTTCTACCATCTCTGGGCAACCTGTGCCAATGTTTCACCACCCTCATAATGAAAAATTTCTTCTATCTAGTCTAAATCTTCCTGCTTTTAAATTAAAACCATCACCCTTTGCTCTGTCATAACAGGCCCTGCTAAAAAGACCATCCCCATCTTTCTTATAGGCCCCCCTTTAAGTACTGAAAGGCTGCAATAAGGTGTCCCTGGAGCCTTCTCCAGGCTCAACAACCCCAAAATGACCTGAGTCCATTCCCTGCTTTCCCACCAAACCACATCATAGCCACAATTATGCTAGTTTTAAGTTACAGTTTATTTTGTGATTGGAACTCCTAAGAAAGCATAAGCTGAGACCTAACACTTTGCAATGTTCTTTTAATGATAGGATTTTATAGCAAAATAAAAAGCAAGTAACTTCAGCTCTTGAAATCTAGTGCTTTTATTGAAGTTTCATGGCAACAAATACAGTGTAATATAAAGATGCTTAGAAAAATGAATAGAAACACTATAACAAGTGCATAAGAAATATCAAAACAAATTCGCATTCAAGACACAAGCTCCAAGGGAATACTGTCCAACTATTTCAAAAAGGAGCTCCTTAACAGTGTTCTCAGTAGTCTTGTCTTCCTATGAGCTACTGCTCATTGTCCTTTGTTCTGTTGTGGGGTTTTTTTGTTTGTTTGTTTTTTAACTAGTTGGAGAACTGTTACAGAAGAACAGAAATATAACTACCAACAAAGTCCTTGTTGGATTAACAACTATGTTGTGGTTTTCACAGAAGATCATAAAAAGTTGTTTTTTTCAAGAGCCATCCTATTTGGGGAAACTGACTGGTTAGGTTAAGGATAAGTGGAAGTCCAACTCAGCAGTATTGCCGATTCTGTCAGAATATCTCTCTTTCTGCAGTTCTCTCCATTTCAATATTTGATCTGTCAGCTCCTCCAACTCCATCACAAGCAACTCTGTCTTTGTCAAAGCAGTATCCTGCAGCAGAAAACAGTTGGGTTTACATCTCTATATATCCTGTCAATCTGGCAGGACATTAAAACAAACCAAACAGCTCTGAATTCTTAATGCTGGAGGAGACAGAAAGCTCACTTCTTTTGCTACTCACCATATTCTTCATGGTGTTTGGTACCTCAGGGATACTTCTTACTGTTTGCAAATGGCTTTCAAGCTTCTCAATAAAAGTCATAGCCTCAGTCAACAACTCTACTACATACCTGTAAACAAGAATGTGACCCCTACTCAGAAATTGTACAAAGCAATGAAGATTTAACACTTCCAAGCTCTTATTTCTCTCCCCTGGGGGTTTTCTTAGTCCTCTGTCATTTCTTTACAAGTTCCTAACCATCTAATCAATTTGTCTGCAATTACACTTCTTTTATGAGTCTTGGCAACAAGTAGAGCAGGAATTGTAGAAATCAATATGCACTTCTTCAGTAAATGGACTAGATTTTTAGGCCGTAAGAAGGACTATCTTTTTAAGCCATGTACTATGCATGTCTGGGAATCATTCACACACTTATCCCGAGCAAGTCACAGTGGAAGGAACATACCAAACACTAAAGTAACAATCCCACCCATGGAGAAGCACGATGAATCAAGCATTTAACACCTCTGTTTAAAATAAACCATCACAAATTGTTCTGTAATCTTCAGAAGACAAGACCAATCACCTAAACAAATACTCCTTAAAAAAATATATCACTACCTCTCAATGAATTTAGCAAT
Organism: Megaceryle torquata; assembly: GCA_024611175.1. Lineage (NCBI taxonomy): Eukaryota > Metazoa > Chordata > Aves > Coraciiformes > Cerylidae > Megaceryle > Megaceryle torquata. Next base: position 1,812 of record JANIJG010004932.1, on the reverse strand, counting down.
GAGTAAACTGCTAGCTTTTAGCTGAGGTTCTGCTACCATTTTTTATTTTTATACTTACAAATGGAAAAGTGAATAAAAGCGTGCAATTTTTACTGCCTGCTTGTTCAAATTAATTTGGATAAATGCAAGCAAAGAATAATTATTTTCTATATGCCTACTTGTGGAAAGTAGCCTCAATAGGCAGGCTGTCTTGACACCGGGGCTTTATCAACCTCTTTCTAAGCATCCTCTTGTTTTTCAGTACAGTTTCCAAGTGTCTGTTCATATCTTGCAAAATCTCGCATTTTTGGCCTATGAAATAAAAATGCAAAGTTGAACCTACTTTCCTGCTAAAACAAGAGCAAAGCTTTTTCCAGAGAAAGACAGAAGTTTTATCTACAGCACAGGACAACATACACTGAAGACGACATTAATCAGAATTACTTTTGATGGAGAGTACAGGACATAACATCAGTAGGCATCTCGAAGTTATAATACCTACTTTTTAGAGATACAGCTTTGTTAATGGTTTTACATTATCTATAGTTTTAGGTAAACTGTCTTTGAGATGAAACCAACTTCTTAAACTATACCACAGAACTGAAGTATTACATTTCACTAGCCTAACACAATAGTAGCAAGCTGGAATGTTTTTAAGCATCCATCAAAACAAAGTAGGAAAAGTGCAAAATAATAAAGAAATTGAATACATATGCTTCCAAAATACCAAAATAAAATTCCAAATAATTTTAGGGACATACAAATGCATCAGAAATACACCAAGTTACTAGAAAAACAGCAAAGTAGCACACAGGCCAAGGGAAGCAAATCAGGTTACTGATGATCTCAGAACTCCTGATGCTCCACTGACCCTACAGAGCTGACCACACACCCACACCTTTTCTTTAGGGAATGAGCTATGCACAGGGTTCTACTAAGACAGCAGAGGGTGCAAGCTCAAAGAGTATGGAAACATTCTTTATGGAAGAGTAATCCACTGCCAACTCTAATGAGCTATTCAGTGGAGACAGATGCAGTAACTTCTAGAATTGTCACATACTCAGATAAAATATTAATCTGCTGATGAAGTCATCCAACACTCTTGGTTTTTCTACGGTACAAGTGCACTTACTCAAGTAAAAAGGGTGAGCAATGTCTGCCGTCTCCTTCTCCAACTGCAGCATTTCAATTTTCAGTTTCTTCTGCAACAGTAACAACATCAAATGAAAATGCGTTTTTAACATACTTATCCAGATACTGTTGACTCTCTTGGTGTGAGGAAGAAGTAGAAAGGGAGAAAGCAGGAACATGGAGGAGAGCACCTGTGTGAAAGAGAGCAAGTATTTGCAGGAGATCATGTTGCCATGCTCTCTGGAGTGTTTCTACTTTGAGGTGGGGCTTTTTTGGTCAATAAGAAAAGACTGTTTAAAAAAACCCCACAAAACTAAACAATTTGCTGATTTATTGGGAATTTGTGCTGGAAAAGACAGAACCTGCAAATAATTCCTAAAACACAGAAACTTGTATCTCCTACAAAGCAATTTCATAGTCTATATTCTACTAAAGAATATCTCACAGCCCCAAAATCCCGCCCATTGGCAAGGACTGATTTGATAAACTAGCACAAGAGCAGCAGATACCTTCCCGTGGCTGAAAGAGCAGTGGTCATTTTGGCTAGTGTCCTGGTTTGAGTGAGAACAGAACTAACTCTGTTCAGTGATTTTACTTTTCAGCTCAGTACTTCTAACTAACAGAACTTTCTGAAGTCAGCAGCCTGTTTTCACAGGCAGTGTCTGCTGCCAGCAGTGATAACACCCCATGGTCAGAGTTACT
>JANIJG010004931.1:0-74797 GCA_024611175.1 Megaceryle torquata | reverse complement strand
TCGCTTCTCTCTAGCTCTTCTCTCTTGCTCTTCTCCTTTTCTCTCTCCCCTTCTCTCTCTCTTTCTCTCTCTCTCTCTCGTCTCTCTCTCTCCCCTCTCTCTCTCTTCTCTCTCTCTCTCTCTCCTCTCTCTCTCTCTTCTCTCTTCTTCTCTCTCTTTTTTGGTTTTTGATTTTGCAGTAAGTGTAGCAAAAGGAATTAGCAGGTTTTCCTCTTTAAGATATCATGTTGCTCATTTTTGTGTTATGATTGTATTTTTGTTTTTCAAGAACTTGCCTTTTGAAAGCTTATTAAATCAAGAAATTCTCGAGAAGTTGGCCAAAGAAATCAGTTCACTGGCTAACAACATATCTGAAATGCCTTACATTTTAATTTTCTATGAGTCCACAACAATTAATTACTGTATGAGAACAGTATGGAAATTGAGAAGGATGAGATTGAGATTCCCCTGACCTGCCTCTCAGCTGACAGCCAGATTGAAGCCAAGCTACTTACGAGCAAGAGACAGTGATAGTACATTGCAGCTATGGATGTTAAGCCTTCAGGCTGATTTTTGATTAGTTTTGTATTGTTGCTGTCCTTTTTTCTTTTATTTAAAGTTTATTGAAACAGAAAAAAAGATAATTTGAGTTTGAAAGAAGAAAAAAGTAACTATGGCAACAAAGAATCTATTTTAGTAACATTACACAAACTTTACATCCTTGGATGAAAGAAGGATAGTACTATACATCAGTTAAGTTTCTGATAGTCAGGGTTAAGTTATATTCTTATTTCTGAAATCAAGAATGTAAATGTGAAGTCCTTAATTTAATTTTGAATTGTTAGAAGATTATAAAACTGTGTTCTTTCAAAGTGAATTAAATTAAACTTTCCCCCTTCCCTTTGATACTGAAATGTTAGAGTTTGCATATAATTTAAAAATACATAATATGAAGCGTGAAAATTAGGAAATATGCTTATGATACCAATCTATGCTAGGTGGCTCTTTACATCCAGGAAATGTGATGGGCAGTGAACTCAAAAAAGGCATATAAGCAAGCTCTTATGCACTCAGATCAGTTAATCAAAGGTCCCAATACAGCTGTATTAAAACTTGTCAGCAGATTTTAAAAAAATATACTTAATTTTCTGAATAATTCATATAGTTTATGAACCGATCTAATAATAGCACCAATGGACCTGATACTATTTTTTAATTCTAAGTAACAAACACTGACTAGGGTAAATCTAAATTATGCCTGACTTCTTTTCAGGAATATTGTAAAGTACTTATTTTACTTAAATTTTTCTACTTGGAACAAGATACAGTATTCTATGAAGAAGACTGGAACAAACCTTGCTCTTTCAGATGCATGATAGATTGTGGTGTTATTATTAATTTTAGATGTCAGGTCCTTGACTTTACCTACTTGAAAAAGCACATTTGCACTTGAGGCATGTGGCAAGATGTGCAAAGGTACAATAGGGAACAGGGCAACTGCATGGTAGTCACTGTAATGTTGTTATTTCCAGCTTACTTGGTTTTGGAGGGAAAAAGCAGCTCTTCTCCTGTATAGTAGGCCAACTATCTGTCCCAGTGAGTTCATAATCTTATTTAACATTCTTTCAGAGAATAAAAGCCAACATGGAACACCTTTTCTCTAACAAATATTTCACTGGTGCTGACAGGGTAATTCCACTTGTGCTGGTTTTCTCATGACATAAACTTGAACAAGGCACTTTATCTCATTTGACGAAGGCTGATCCAAAGGACACCTTTTCTCCAGTGGAGCTGAAGGCCAATAAGTGTAATGAGAGTAGCTTAGAGAATATAGAAGATTAGACATGGGGGAGCTTGCTTATTGTTATATAGCCCCAAATCTTGGAGAAATACTGGTTTTAGATGTTTAACAATATCTACTAAATTGTTATGGGGTATAACTATAGACTATAGTTCTGAAATAGAGACAAAGATGCCACTAATTCTGTAGTACTCTTCTAAAATGCAGAAAAGAAGTTAATTCTGTTCCTACTGAGGATCTGATCATCTTTTAGAACAGCTTCTCTTGTAGTATGCCTGATTTCTAATTCCTCTTCCTTTTCTTTCCCAGTTACATCTTCAGATGTAACAGTTCAGATGATTGTAGAAATGTCACCTATACCTTTGATTGAATTCTATTTCTGTATTGTTTACATTCTTGCTATGTATTTGCAATCATTATTAATAAATCAATGTGCTTTTGTCTTCTGTCACAAAGTAATGTATGTATTCAAAAAGAATTGTATGCAAAACAACTCATGTTTTAGAACTCACATCATTAATTATCAGTTTGCAGTATTGTTACAACAGGTTTTGAGGGAAGCTTATTATAACAGAAATAACAAGGCACTGCACAGTAGCAAGAATAAGACAGTTCAGTTGATCACTGGTATAGGTGTTATAAATATGCCAGTCTGTACTATAGTGTTTTATTAAATCTCAAAAAGTCAAAGCTGATTTGAAATAATAATGTCTGACAGTCGGTGCTTTGAAGTTTTGCTGCTGCACTCTCACATTTAGGCTTTCTTTTATGTATGACTTTACCATAAAAAACAAAAACACACACATGGCATGAATGCTTTTTTTTTTTTAGTTTTTTGTTGTTGTTGTGTGTTTGTTTGGGGTGTTTTTGTATCTGTATTTCAAAGAAAGTAAAGAGAGGCTACTTCATGGAATTAAAATAAATAATAATAATAATAAAAATAATAAAAACAAACAAAAAAAAACCAAACCAGAAACACACACACACACAAAAACCACCCCAAAACAACAACAACAACAAAACCCACAAAAAACCAACCCCCCCAAAATCAATGAGGATAGGTGCAGGGCACTGTAAGGTCATACAGTATTCATGTGAGCTGTAGCTGGGGTTGGTAACTTGTTGAAGACTGTGAAGGTGAAATTTGCAAAGAAAAGGGGGAAAAAAAGGGAAGAATATGGAAAAGACAAGAGGCAAACGCTATCCTTGATAGGAACAAGATGACTTTCATTCAGTCAGAAGAACGTGAGAGCTTGGCTGCGATAGCTAACACACTTGTTCTTCATCACCAGTCGTGTAACAAAGAGCTGGATTCCATCCATTCCATGACTGATTGATTACCCAATGGACAAATGTTAATTCTTTTCATCGATGCTTTGTCATTGTGGAGAGATCCTTTTCATCTAACACCTAGGCTTTTTTTTCCTCAGCTTTTTTTTTTTCCCTGCTTATTTATCTTTTAACATCCTCTTCTCATTCACCCTTGCAAAACTGTCATGTTTAACAAGATTCTCACAGTACTTTAAACTCCTTTAGTCTACAATTAACATCGCTAACAAAGTATGTAATAAACTGTGATATTAAATAATACTCAATGATACCATTTAGTCATCTCTGTCTAATTATACTTAACCTGTTTGCTGTCCTTGAAAGAATTTTTTTCCTAATTCACAAGAGAAGAACGTGAAGGATGAGAAGCAGTGTGTTGTTAATATAATAAATTGCTCCAGTGAAGCTTCGTGAGTTTGATCTTACACGTCAGTACAAAATATGCTACTTTGTGGCATAAGCCCAACTGTAGTTTATAAAGTCAGTGAGAAGAGCTAAAAATGTAAAAATGCTAATTTCTTTCTTTGCTTCTTTTATAATTGTTTTTTAACAAGAATACCTCTGAATTTTGAAAATGTCAGGATCCAGGTTTTGGAACGGTGCTGAGGCAGAGCCTCAGTGCAGGGAGACCAGTGCAGTGCAGATGTGAATTTGGGCTTCTTCAATGTTCAGCATTGGATTCTGAGTCGATGTTTTCTTTCTGTAATGAATCAAATCAGGAGATGAATCAATAGGGCTGAAGACATTTTACTGATGGCAGAAGATATCTTTGCAGATTTTATATTTACGTAAAAAATAATTTTCAGTACAGAAAGAAGAAAAAAATCCCTTTCTGATTCACAAACCTTTTTAAAATGTGTGTTTGTGAACACAGAATATAGAACTTGAAGGGAGACGTGCCTTTCAAGTATAAGCCTTTATATTTAGTTTCATGTCTAATGTGGAGGACCTCCAGAGAGCTTTAACACATATCATTATAAATTCTAAAAACTGTACAGATTAAACCTGCTAATTGAAAATTTACAAGAATTTCAAGAGAGCTATTTCTACAGTGTTATAAAAAAGTTTATTAAAAAGCTCACTGTATGTTTTGTTCTCTTCCCAATAACAAAATACAGTAGCTATAAATTGGTGGTCGGATCTATAACACAGATTTTGAATGAGAAAGGGATGTTTAAAGAAATGTTTCTTTGGAATTTTTTCCCTTCATTTATAGAGATAAAAATTGTAACTAGCAATGTGATTATATGAAAAAGAAGGCACACAAATAGACCTGCTTTCCATTCCAGTTCTTTCTCAGTCTCTCTTTAGAAATGCTTTTTGCCCTTATGTAATATAAGAACACTGCAGATAAACATGGGTGTTCTTAAGAACACTAAGAGAAGAAATAAAGCAAGTCCTTTGAGGAAAGTGTTTTATCAGCTCCTGTGATATGCTAATTATTTCTTAAAAAAAAAAAAAAAATTAAATGTTTTTCCTTCTTTGTTTGAATTGAAGAAAATAGTTAAAAAGCAGTAGAATGCATAACTTAAAGCTAACATTATGAACTCTAAATAAAATTCTAAAGCTTTTCTTCAGGGATGAGGGGTCTGAAATTTTGGCAGGGGAGAAACACAGAAACATCTTTTTAAACAAATGATGATATCACAAAAAAGGACAAATTATAATGTGCTATTGATAATTGATGGTTATTTCTTGATTCTTCTATTATCAGTCCAGAACTCATAAAAGTAATAAGTGCCTGTTATTGTTAAAAGTAAATTGTTATTATATAACAAGTATTTTAACACTGCCTATTGCAACTTACAGCTCCTTAATTTTGTCTCTTTCATAGAAAGATATAATTAGTAAATAAATTAGCTTTTCTACTGAAATATTACTTCAAAAACATTTACGAGCTGTGTTGTCTTTCCACAGAGGCTTGCACCGTGAAAATGTGTTGCAATTAAAACCTGATCTTTGATCTTTTCATAGTTACAGTTTGGTTTGCTTTCAGCTGGTTTTGGGGGGTTTTGTGGGGGTCTTTTTTTGGTTTGTTTGTTCTTTTGTTTCAAATGAGTGATGCTAAAGTGAATTTTTAGGCTGGAGCTACTTGCACCCTACAAATATGATTGGCCACTCCTCCTTTTATGACCTCTTTGAATGCTTCTCCTCCCTCTGAGTATTTTTAGAATCCTCTGAAGTTACCAAACTGTTACCGATTGCATTGATGTGGTCTGTGTTGCCATTCTTAATCTGGGTTTTATGCTTTTGTTTTTACTTGTGTGAGTGCTTCTAATGGGACTGCTGACATGGGAATTTGTGCCACGGTTTGGCATTAATCTGCCTTAATTTAGCAGAGGATATTAGGCTGAATTCTGCTTTCTGGTACACTCCAGTGATAATTCATAAGTGACTGGAGTGGGATCAGCGCAAATGTTGTCAAAATTCGGTACATTAGTTATTTAGAAAGTGGCTTGCAAGTTGATCTTCTAACACAAACAGCAGCTTGCCAGGAGAGTTTCTAACAAGATAATGTGTATGGCTATGCCCAGGGTGTGCGCCAAGAAACAACATGCTCAGTACCACCCAGAGTGATAGGTGGTCTTATAGTGAAGACTCATTGCAAAGAATAGAGGAAAAGAGTTTCCTGTAAATACCAGGCTTGATATCTTGCTCAACTGGGCCTAAAGGTTTCCAAGGTGCTTAGCATAAACACCGTTAATGTGTCTATCTACCGATGAAAGAAAATGCACAGTATTTAATGGAGGTTCTATCATTGCTAAATACTAAGGGAAAATTAGTGTTCAATGGTGTGTAAGTTTTCTTGATAATTGTTTATAAATCTGAATTATGGTTCTTAAAGTCATAAAATTCTGGAGCTCAACATCAGCCAGAAGAATTTCCATCTTAAAAATTACCTTTTGTAAGTTACCTGGAAGCTTATGTATAATTTAGACTTCAGAAACAATTAGGTTTTTCAGTTCCTAAATTAACCACTATATTTTATTGAAATTTCTTTTGCTCAGTATCAGATTTTCTAGTGGAATCATGGTCTGATCATAAGAAACTTACTAAGGCCACTCTTCTACTTTCCGTTAGTGTAATGTCTTCATTACAAAGTGTAATGACTTCAGTGACAGTTTTGCCTGCAGAAGGCCTTCCAGACTGGGGCAAAGACTTGAAATATATTCTGAACTTCAAATTATGAAGGCCTATCTTCTAATCATTGCATGTTGTTTATAGTGTACTGAGAAACTGTGAACATCCAATATGTAGAGTGCTTTTATGAATTCCATGGAGACATATGAATAACTTTTTCATTGACATGGGTATAAAAATGGGTTTCAGATGTCACTATGTGCCAAATTTCCAAAAAAAGCTCCTATATCTTCTTGTATAATTTCGAGTCTACAATCATTCTCAAATGAAAAAGACAGAATTTGTATATACATTGGCAATCTATGCATGTAAATTGGCAGTTAGCATGCATAAATCCTGAATGAAGTTTTTCTTTCAATTAGACCCTTGTTAAATCTATAGTAACTCCATTAACCTCGGTGGAATTACTTTGGATTTAAAATGCAGTTAAATAAGAACTCTGCCTGGCTGAAAGTTCATTTCCCTTTGAAACTATGGTCCAACTAGAACAGGAAGAACAGTTTTAAAATGAAGATGGCACCTATTTTTCTGATACGTGAGAATATATTTCCTAATGCCCCCCCCCCCCCCTTTTTTTTTTTTTTTATTCTTAAGTTCTTTTAGAGGACTGATACTTGAAGTAGGTAATGCCATGGTGGCCTGCAGAATGTTATTTTTTGGTTCACCTCCTGTTCTTCCAGGAAATACTACATTCTTTCAATGAATTAAGGTAAAAACACCAGCTTAACAATTGGGTCCTCCCGTTCCATTAGGGAACTCTCTTTTATATCCTTCGGTCCTCTCCTATTTTTTCCCCTACCCAAGTCTTCAGCAGCTGACATGGCAGCCTCTCATAAGGTGTTGGGAGTCCTCTCCTCAGCCTTGTTAATGTCTCAGCTTGCAGAACAGAGCAAGCAAGACTTTTCAACATGAAACAAACAGAACAGCTCCTGAAGTTGCAAGTGAGGGAATCCTTCTGTGGTAGGGTGCCACTTCCCATAAGTGGATTAAACTTACCTCACCAGAAAGGCTTTAGCCTGGCTGGTATCTGAAACTTCAGCAACAGAGATGGTTCAACTTTATAGTTCTCCAAGTTCATGGAATCATAGAATATCTCAAGTTGGAAGTGACCCCTAAGGATCAGAGTCCAACACCCCAATCCTCATGGGACAACCTAAAACTAAACCATATGACTAAGAGTGTCATTCAGATGTTCCTTGAACTCTTGACAGGCTTGGTACAGTGACCACTTCCCTGAAGAGCCTGTTCCAGTGACTGACCACCCTCTCAGCCAAGAGCCTTTTCCTTACATGCAATTTGAACTTCCCCTTTTATGCAGCTTCACTCCATTTCCTTGTGTCCTGTTGCTGGCCACCAGGGAGAGGAGGTCAGCATTTTCTGACATTTTTCATTTTCTCTGCTGCCCATGAGAAAGCTGTAGACTCGCACTGAAGTCGCCCCTCCGTGACGAGGTTACCTCTCAATCTTCTCTTCTCCAAGCTGAACAAACCAAGACACCTCAGTCATTCCTCCTAAGTCTTGTCCTTGAGACCTTTCACCATTTGGGTCACCCTCCCCTGAACACGCTATAAGTTTGATGTCCATCTTATATCGAGGCATCCAGAACCACACATAGCTCTGGAGGTGGGGCTGCACCACCAGACTGCAACAATCACTTTCCTTGACTGGCCAGCTAAGCTGTGCTTAATGCACCCCAGGCCATGGTTGTCCCTTTTGGCTGCCAGCGCCAAAAGCTGTTGTTCCATTTCATTTCATTTTCATTTCGTCCATTTTCATTTCGTATCCACACCTGGAGTGCAGAGGTCACTTCAACAGACAGAGGTTTCTCAGACCAAACTGACACAGGTATATGTTTATGACAGACTAGATAATGCTTTTCCTTTGGGTGTTTTAAAATAGACTCAAAGACAAAAAGAAGCAGTCTGCTTTATTGCAGTCACGATAATTAGATTGTTGGGGAAGGTTTGCTGTCATATGATAAATTCTCCTGAGACATTAAAGCCATGGAACAAAAGGATTTTCCTTGGTTATACAAGACACTCCCAGACAGGGGCTTCCACACGTTCTGCAGGAAACTAGTGTCATTAAAGGAAACATGTAATGTGATAGAATAACTGTGTCACTGCAGAACTGACAGCTGAAGGGAAAGAGGAAGGGCAGCAGAATTTCTGGCCTGTTCTGTTCTCTGGCCTTCCTTTCAAGATTCCTACTTCTTTTCTCCCATTAGCATATAGCACTGAACCGCAGCCAGCCAGGGAGGCTGCCTTTCCTCCCCAAGGGTGAAGGTCATAAGACCTATTAGTGCTTAGCTACAGAACCTTGAAGAGCCAGTTACACAATTTTCCCCGATGAAAGAATTATGTACTAGACAGCAGCCTGATAGCAGCGAAGGAAAGGAAGCAATTTACTTCCAGCTAGAGTGTGGGACATAACCAGCACTGCTTGTTTCCCAAATTTTTGCTCCACCTACTCTCAGGAAAAATACGCTCAAAGGAAGTAGGCACACTGCAGCGTACCGTAGGGAAGCATGCAGAACATGCATCTGCTGAATCCTACTATTTCCCGTGCTGATCAGATTAACTATTTTATATTTCTAGGGTTGGAGATGCAGTCTAGAAAAGCTCATGTCTATTCTCACATTTGTTACTTGCTATTCATTTTTAGACTGTCACCCAACTCCTATAAGCTGCAAGGGGGACAGAACTGACCTTAAAGTAGGAGCTCTACAAGTGACGCATGTAAGGGAAAATGTAAATAGATTTTTTTTAATGTCCTGATGAAAACTCAGAATCACAAAAGGACCTCTGGAGATCACCTCATACCACTCTTCCCTGATCCAGCAGGGTCACACAGAGCAGGTTGCCCAGAATTGTGTTCAAGCGGGTTTGGAATCTCTCCAGAGAAGGAGACTCCACAACCTCTCTAGGCAGCATGGTCCACGGCTCTGGCACCATCACAGGAAAGATGTTTCTCCTCCTGTTCAGATGGAACCTCAGAGGTTCCAATTTGTGTCCATTGCCCCTTGTTCTGTTGCTGAAAAGAGCCTGGCCATACCCTCTTGCCTCTCACCCTTTATATATTGATAAGCATTGATCAGATCATCTCTCAGTCTTCCCCAGGCTAAACAGTCTCAGGTCTCTCAGCCTTTTCTCCTAAGAGAGATGTAAGGATGCCAGAAAACCTGATTGTCCAATTTACCCAACTATTTTTTTTTAATTCTCCAATTTTAATTTAACCAACTCATATTTCTTGTTTCAATTGGAGGACTCCTCTAAGGACTTTTATGGACCTAAAGCTTTTACCTGTCACCTGATGATATCCCTTGCTAGAAACTTCAAAAGGAAAGTGTGGCCTCCTAAATGCTAGTATAATTTGAAATAAAAGTTTTTGAGTGCTTGAAATGAGTATCAAAATGTGATTGAGCTGGGAACTACTTGTGAATTTCACCTACCAGATCTGTTCTGCTTCTCTGGTGCATATAAACTAGGAAAACAAAGCTGTCAAACAAACAAAAAGCAATTCACTCCACAACCTCAACCTCCAAAGAGCCAGTGAAAACTTAATTTTTTATAATCTGACTATAAATGAAGTACATTTAAAAAGGTTAGATACACAGCTACCTTTCTCTCTGCAAGGCACAGATAGATTGGCATGACAGTACCAACTTTCTCTTGGTGTTATATACTCTGTAAAAACTGAACTGACAGCTTAAAAAAAGTTCTGTTCCCCCAAAGATTACAGATGAAATTCCAAAATCAAAGGTTCTGCCCTTTACTTGTGTCAAAATGAACTCATTGGAGCTGTATCCTCTGAGCAGATACAGCTGCAGGTGCCATGTCTAAGACCTGTTTGGTCCTAGTTCTTCTGTGCTTTAGCTTTCACTTAGAAAGTGAGGAAGTTTTTTTTCTAGCTATCCTAGTGCAAACCCTAATACGAGGAGAATTATCATCTTAGTTCCTCACACAACAGACACTATGCTGCTCGTATTCTGAAACATCAATATTGTTCCACATACTTTTGTACAATTCTGATAGCATTTACAGATAAAGTTGAGGGCCAGTGTGTTGTTAGCCAGACTGTGAGCTCTTCATGGAGAAACTAGTGCATATGACACTGCATATGTATATTTTTAACTCTGAAATAAGTACAAGGAAAAGGCTAGAAACTAAACCAGGTGCACTGCTGTCTTCCAAACACATAAGGTCAGTTACCATTAATTTCTTTTAACTTCCTACCATTTTTTTTTGCATCTTGCTCAAGACAATTTGTTGGGGTTTTTTTTGCAGTCTGAAAAATGGTTGTTACCAGCACCTTCTAATAATTGCACTCTTAATCAAACACAGAATGCTCTACAGTGTGTGAGAGTGGCCTGGTCATGGTGATCATAAGCACTGGTGGTAACAGTTGCTACACCCTGTCATCTGCAGGGTGCTGTGTGTCCACAGTCCTCCAGCCTCTCTGCACAGTACCTTCTGAAACATACGTTCCAGTCTTCCCAGGAAAAGTCTACTGGTTAGATGAAAGCAAAAGGCAGCTTGTGGAACTTCTGGCTGGAACTTTTACCAACTGTTCTCTGGACCATTATCAGAGTCCCGTTTAAAATGCAAGATAGATAGGGAAACAGCAAACTTACATTAGTGCCAGTTTCTCGCCAGTCCCAGGTTCGACTTCCTCCCGGCCATACTTTGCAGTCCTTATATGTTGTAGAGCTGCCTTTCACCTTCATTTGACCCCAAGAAAGGGAAGCAATTTCAGGGGAAGACATCACAAAGGTGAACCAAAGTCTGCAAAAAAGGATATTTAATACATAACATCAGGCTAACATATGCAGCATATTAATAAAAACAGAAAATTCTGTCCTTGCCCTGACGAGATGGGAAGGAAATGCACAGTCTTTAAACCACGTGGTTTTGTGATGACAGAACTGAACTGAGGATCAGCAGATTTGCTGAATTACCAGTTCTCTTGGGGATTTTGTGCAGGGTTTTGGGCAAATCGTTCTACACTCTAAATCTGTACAAGTATTGGATGCTCAACTTTTAAAACTATCAACAGGGATCAGGTCCCAGAATATCCTCTTGCATCTGGGTTTTAATATTCTCACTAAAATGTGCAATGAAGATAATAATAATTTCCTAAAATATCTGAGAAAGCAGAGAGAGAAACAGTGTCTGTATCTATTAACTTAAAGCAATAAATGAGGTTAAATAAAAATTCCAGACAAATCAACCCAATAGAAAAGCAAATGGCATGAAAGATTGGACCAGATGATCCTTGAGGTCCCTTTCAACCTGGGATTCTATGATCCTAAGAAATTCACCACGGAAAAAAAAAAATCATACAAACCCTAATTTAAGAGCAAGCCCTGGCTAAAAAGAAATGTTTAGATTATCAGGCTTCCAGTCCTCCTGGAAACCTCCCTTCCTGTCCTGTATGTGCTACAGCAAACCACATCACGGCCAGGCAGGACACACTCTTCTCTGATTGCCAGAAGTGGATCTTGGTATCCCATTTCAAACATCACCTGAAGTAAAAACTCTATCACCGTGGATTCAGCACAGGACTGTTCCTGCCAGACATGTTTCTTCCATAGAACAGCGGGGCAATTTCTTTCTCGCTCCTTTGTGAAGTTAGTGGCACATATGCCCCGCCAAACAGGAAGCCAGGCAAGCAACTACAAGGGAGCAAAGCCTGTTTGCATTCATGTATTCCAGATTTTCTCATTATACATCCTCAATGCAATGGATTCAAAGGAAGGTCTGTAAGATGATTTTTCCAAAAATCTACTTGAAAGGAGAATGTAGCACAAGAAATAACCAGCAGTAATCCAAACAGAATGAAATCACTCATCAACCAAAGAGTAAAGGCTGAATAAACCACCCAGAACCTGACTCTGAAGAATGAAAATAATTTTTGCTTGTGCTAGTTTTGAAAGGAAACAACAGAATTAGACCTGGAGGTTAGACAAAGGTGAATGAACAATAAAATGATTAGGAATATCAGATTTCCCAATCCAAACAGCATTGCAAAGCTGGGACTGTGCAATCGAACAAGGACAAAAAGCAAATGAGAGCGCAAGGGTTCCATTACTATCTTTTCCAAATGACACAAAAATAAGTAAAGAGCAGAAACAAAACTTAAAAGCCATAAATAAAAATTTGTAATCTAAAACCATTTCCCATAATATTGCCAGAGAATATCAGTAAGGTCAGGTTATTTGAGTTAATATCTCAAAATTGAAGAATGAGCTGTTTAAGAGGAACATTGGGCACTCTTCATGCAGGACATGGTCCAATCAGCAAGGAGTAGGAAAATATTTCCCCAACAAGTAAGCATCACAAAATCAGAATGTTTTGGGTTGGAAGGTACTGTCAAAGGTCATCTAGTCCATCCCTGAGCTGGTTTTTTTAATTATTCATTCTGACAACTGTACAGTAGCAAAATATGCAGTACCAGTGAAGATCAAGAGACTGTGAACTATACAACTCAGGAGTATGACCTAAAATAGCAATTTCTGTAAATTGCAGAAGTCCAAACACAAAAAGACAAGGAGGAGAAACAGTTCAGGAATCCGTAAGCAATTTTATAAGAGTTTAAAACCCCAGAAAAATATAGGAAACAGAAGAGCTTAAAAGGAAATAAAACCACAGGTTTGTGCAAGGAGGCTATACCGAAAGAAAGAAATGGAGCAGTGGCTAAGAATGGCAGGAGAAAAAAATAGCTAAGAACAAAACAGAAGAAACTTGAGACTGAAGTGCATTCACGCAAGCACGTGGATTTTGAAATTGCCAGCACAGTTGTCTTCTGAAGTGAAGGTAAACTTGTTGCAGAGGAGCACCCACCAGCAATAAATAGGATAAAAAAAGTGACCGAGAGCAGTGCACCAGAGAATATGTTACTAAGAGACTGTAGAAAGAAAGGATGTTTTATAAAATTTAAGGCGCAACCAAAGATCAAAGAGAATAAAGTTTAAAGAGTAAATTGGCCTATGTCAAGAGTGGGTCAGAACAAGTCCTGTAAGGTATCAAAAGACAAGGTAGTTCGCCCGTGCTGCCTGGGAACTGGGTCAACAGGTGAAGGTGGGCAACTCACCTACAGGTGACATAACTTCAGAAGCGATACAGCAGGAAGGAAAGCAGGTCAGGATTTAACCACCTGACAGCAGAAAGGCAAGTAGAAAGGACAGACTAAATGAACGGGGTGAGGGGGGGACAGAGATCAAGTTTAAGAATTAGGAGAACATTTTTCAGGAAGTCAATAATCTAATTTTGCTGGGGAGCCTGATGAAGGCAAGTTATTATGGGACAGAGGTGATGGAGCAACCTGGTCTCGTGGAAGATGTCCCTGCCCATAGCAGGGGGGTTGGAACTGGGTGATCTTTAAGGTCCCTTCCAACCCAAACCATTCCATGATTTGGAGAGGTAACAGAGGATGGGTGTTGGCAAGAGGAGAAAGGGAGAACAGCATTTTGAGAATAAGTCGTGAGGGGGTAAAGAGAAAAGGATGGAGAACTGAGAACAGCACTGGCAGGGCTGGGGGGAGAGAAGGGGGTACAGGCACGGAGAGGGCAGCCGATGCAGCTCTTGAAACCACCCCCATCCCCAACAAACAAGGCCTTGCTTGAGACGGCCCAAAGTCCCACTATCTCACGCCTCTCCTTCTGGCCGGGCGGGAAGGGAAGCGACCCGCCCCGCGGAGCGGAGAGGAGCCGCTCCCCCTACCCTCCCTTCGCGACCCGCCACCTGCCCCCTCACACTGAGGGGATCCGTTACGCACCCGCACTCACAGCCATTTTACGGCCGTTACGCACCCGCACTCACCTCCGCACGAGACCACTGCCTCCCCGGGCGCAACCTCCCCCTAGCCCGCCCCAGGGGAGGGGGGATTAGGGGGAGGGAACGGTCTTTCGCCCTCTCATTGGCCAGCCCTACATGCCAGCCCCGCCCCCCTGCCGTTCCGATTGGTCAGACCCGCCGCCCCAACTTCCACTGCCTTACCCCGCCCCTCCTGCCGCTCCGCCTTGTTTTCATTCCCTGGGCCGCACGCGGCGGAGGGGTGTGGTCTAGTGCCGCTCTAGTCACCACCCCCCCGCCCCTCCCCGTCCCGCCGGTGCATTGTGGGATAGTGGCGGCGCGGCTCGGCTCGGCAGCGCCCCCCCAACCCTCTCCCCCCGCCCCCTCCCCAGCTCCTTCTCCATCCTCAGGTCCAAGATGGCGGCGGTGGCGGCTCCTCCGGCTCCATCTCCGCCTCCCCCTCCTCCGGCAGGCCCGTGTTGCCCGGGCTCATGGCCTAACTTCGCCGTCGTCTGCTCCTTCCTCGACCGCTACGGAGCCTTGTTGGACCTGCCCGAGCTGCCCTTCCCCGAGCTGGAACGCGTCCTGCAGCCGCCGCAGGAGCCCGGAGACCAGGGTGAGCGGCCCGGATACCTTCCTCCCTGCTTCCCCCCTCCCCGTACGGCTGGCTGGGGGGCCTTTGGTGCGGGGGGCGGAGGGGGGGCCGGGGCTATTCCCCCCCCCGCCTTCTCCCGGCCCCGGAGGTGGAGCGCGCTGAGGGAGAGGAGGGGCCTGGGATTCCCGGAGCGGCTCTCCGAGGGGGAGGGGAGCCCTCTCCCTCCGTAGCATGCCCCTTCTTCTTTTTTTTTTGTGGGGGGGGCGGGGGGGAAGCAGCTGTTTGTATATGTGGTGGTGGGGGGGAGTTGCCTCCCCATATAGTGGAGCACGGGAAGGAGGAGGGGGACACCTTCCCTCCCCCCCCTTCCGTCCTCCCCTCTCAGTGCCGGCTGTGACTCCCCCCTCCTCTCCGTTTCTCTCGGTTTGTTCCCGACCTCTGTGCTCCTGCAGAAAGGAAAATAAGCCGAAATAACTATTTTTTGTTTAGCCTGGCTTTCGCAGCGGGGCTCTTCCATCTCCTCCCCTCCCCCCAGCTTGGGGGTTGCTTCGCTGTCGCTCCCCCCCCCATGTATGTGTCAATTTTTACTTTTTTCTCCTGAAAGTAGAAGGGCACATAGACCCACACCTTCAAGGCAATGTCGTTCATCCTCCTTCACTCCTCTCCTTTCCAGTCTGTGTGTAGGGTGAGGAATGGGGGGAAGGGGGTGGGGGTGGCACAGAGAATCAATCCCTGAGCCCTCCCTGCGTTGCTGTTGTAGGCCATCTCCTGCCCATAAACACAGACAGCCATTGTGTGCCACCTCCATCCCTCTCTTCTCCTCCCCCTCACCCCCTCTTGTAGCTGAGAGGGGGGATAAGCTCTCTGCTCCTTCCCCACCCCCCAACCCCTGCCACCTGAGCTGTGCGAGGTGGAGGGATGGGTTATGCACTCCACTGTTTTCTTTCAAGCTTCTCCTCCTCTCCTTTCCTCTCTCTCCAGTAGCAGATTTGGTTGCCAGACTAATTCCTGCTTCGTGTAATGGATGTGGGAGGGCCCAGGCCAAGAGAGCAGCCTAGGGAGGGCTATGTGGAGGCGGCGGTAGGAATATAGAGGGGAAGGTGCTTGTTGCTCTTGGTCTCTTGTCTCTGTTATTGGTTTGGTTGTTGCCTCTGCACTCTTGCCACATAGGGAGACCGTGGAGCTCACGGCGCATGCTCGGCAAGGCCCCATAGAAACTTCCTGCCGCTGGAGAAGCCCGGCTAAGGGCTGCTTTTGGTCCAACGGCTCCTGCTTTTTCCCCACAAAATACTCGATCTCTCAGCTCCTTCCCCACCAAACCCACCCTGTCTATGCTGGTTTGGTTGGTTTTGGGTTTTTTTTATATATATATTTTATTAAATCGGCTTGTAGGTACTTCCTCATATGAAGGAAGTTGCTTTTTGAAAGTGCGGACAGACATCCTATCGGTGAGTTCATGGCAGCCACTGCTGGATTATAATGAAGTAATATTTATGTACCATCTCCTTGTGTTGTCTGACACCTAATCAATATGAAAAAGACAGGTGGGATCTGCTAACTACTAAAACCAGGGTTAACTTTCTGGAAAATATGCATTTATATTTAATTCCCCAGCACTCCTGTACTTACGTTATATAAAGGATTTATAGGAAAAAGTGTTGTTTTGTTAAGCTGTTGCAAAACTTTTTCATAAAAACCATCAATACACTTAAAAGTTTGAATTTTTAATGAAAATACTACTTTTAAAGTGATGTCTGTGAGGAAGACTAATGCTTTTACTCTGTCACATAACCTGATTGGGTGTGTAAGAGTAATTTTCTTGTGTGAACTGCAGATTAAATTAAAATGAAAGGATGGGATAGTGGCCTGTGTTTTAAGTATATGCATTTGATAAGAAGAAAAATCTTGATGACTTTAACTGCATGATGAGGGGGGTGTATCAATAGGGCAATGATTACTGCATAACTCTTTTCTAAAATGCTTTCGAATGACTTGCATTATGGAGTTTGTGGTATGGTTCGATTTGATAGTTACCAGATTTTTAAAGTTTTCTCTGAATTTCCCTTCCTGTGTGGCAGGGGACAGGTTATTCTCCCTGCTTTAGAACAGTTTCCCAAGATGGGGGCAGTTTTAGCTTCTGAAAATGCAATCTCTAAATTACTGGGTTTTTTTGTTTGTGTCTGGTGTAGATGATGTATTTGTCTGCAATTTCTCATCTCTTAAGAAAGTGTGGTGGTGTGAAAAACAAACTTGGGTGATTCTTGATGCTTTGTGTGATAACTTGTGTGACAGGGATTTTGTTTTTCTTTGATACAACCAACTCATTGGGCTTGGTTTGTGGAGCCGGTAGCTGTAACCTGGTATATTTTCTGCCTTTGGAAAAATGGTTGCAGTGACCAGATTTCTCTGTGGGATTCTTTCCTTCAGTTAGTCCCCAAAGTGGTGTTTTTAAGGGTGTAAGTCAAAGTTGCTAGACATTGATTGAAAACTGAAGTGGTGGGGTTTTTTCTGAAACATCTGTTATTTGCCAACTGTTTGTAGATTTTTTTTGGATAGCAAAAGTGATTTTGATTTCAGTTATGTACAGTTAGTTTCGCTTTTGATACCAGTATTGCTTGGCAGTGGATTTGCATTGACAGTAATATATAGTGAAACCTAGTCAAATAGCTACAAAGCCTTGATGTCAGGTTGTTTTGTTTGTTTTGTTGCGGTTTTTTCTGACCTTTTTAGAATGTGGACCAAGTTTTAAATCTGAACTGTGAGGTAATGGCTATTTTGAACTCCTCTCCATATTAATTTTGTAATCAAGAAAGGGAATCGGTAGTTTTGGGGGTTTTGTTGATTTCCTTTAACACTGTTTTAATACTCAGCTGTTTCAAAAGTGATTTGGGGTTGGGTTTTTGTTGGTGTTTTTCTGTTTTTGTTTGTTTGGGTATTGTTTGTGGTGGGTTGGTGGTTTGTTGTTTGTTTGTTTGGGTTTTTTGTCTGAAGAGCTGCTCTTGGAAGATACCAGTAGAAGTTATTTTCTTTATTTTAGAAGCCTCAAGCAGAACTAGTTTGCTAAGTTTGAGCTCAAGTTTGAATGTTGCTTAGTAGTTGTGTAAGTCGTATTTTCTTCCCTATAAATAATTAGAACAAAGAGCTTGCTCATTGTTAAGGAAACAAAGTAGAACCTCCCCTAACAGGAGGGGATGCTGTGTGGATGCTGAGCAGGTGTTGACAGCTAGGAAGCCCTCAAGTATTTCTTAGAGGGATTTTAGAGTTTTTTTGTTAATGCTCAAACAGCACTTGAACTTTGCCTTATTATTGCTCTATCTGAGAATTTCAAGACAAATAGTAATGATAGCAGTGCTCAAGTAGGAATGGTCTTCCATAGTAGTCTGAGTAGTTTAGATATCAAATTAACCTGTATTGGTAGAGGGGTTGATGTTTCAGCTGTATGTACGCAAGTATGGCCCTGTCTCAAAACACGTAAATCAATTTAAAATGTTCTTTGGGATTTGGTAGGGGGTGTAAATCATGCTCAAATAGGAAAGTAAGAATGTGTGGTGTTGATTTTGTCCGTTGCTATTGAATGGTGGGATAAACTGGTAGCTGTGAAAATAGACTGCTTCTTAAGAAGGCTGTACAATAAAATAGCTTAAGTTTTCCAACTGGTGGTTCATTTGAAAGTCGAAAGTATTCAAATGAAGTAAGGAGATCCGTGCCTATCTGGTGAAGATTTTATTTTATGAAGAATAATTCTCTTCCCTTTGAGAATGTTTGTTTATTCTTTACGTGCAGTGTTGTGACTTGGGTTGCAGTTACAACAGTCTTAAACTTCTTCAGAGAGAATAAAGTTGTGTCTATCAAGACGGTGACAGTGTTAACTCGCAAAATTTGCTCATTGATATGCCTCAAAGTAAATTGCTTCTTGTAGGATTTATTAAAAAGTAACCCAATAGATGAGTTTAACTGGAACTTCTGAGGGTTGGGAGCTGTGATTACATCCATATTACTGTACTTTTAGATGCGAAACTAAGGTAATAATGCAGGTCATTGTACAGTGTGCCGCAGTGCTGTATCTCTTCTGCCTCTGCTTGCTTCTGAAGGCAAAACTGTGTAAACTGGAACAAATCATCCCAGGAAACCAATACTTGTTCTCTCTTCTAACAAACACACACTGTCTTTTTTACTGTGAGTTTTACTTGCCAGAGAAGAGCAGTTGCAAATTTAAGTAGTAAATACGTGTGATAGCGGGGAGTGGGAACTGTATCTGTATTTAGGGCTGTGTTTAAGGAACCACAATATCAAAATCATCACCTCCTTTGTATTGGTAAATAGCTTGAGAATAGATATAAATGATAATTAAGCACTTAGTCTCTTGTGAATGAAAATATTAGTAGAACATTAGCTTGCAAAACAGAGATCTAATTTTACACATGACTACGCAAAACACTTGTTGGTTTGCCAGGTTCCCCAGGAGGTGAATGGCATTTTCTGAAGTGTCTTAGGCTGTCTTAACTCATCATTTTTTGCAAGTTAAGTTTTTCTTGGCAGTATGGAGTTTGATTTGTTCTTGATTGAAATGGTAGCAAGTGTGCATGCTCTGTGTATTCTTTCAGGAGAATAGCAAACTTGCATTAAAATCTTACCAGTGATGAGCATGCTAAGGGTGGTCTCAAAAGCTGCGAGTGTGTTTTGGTGTGTGGCTTTCCAGTTTGAGGTACTGTTCTGTATCCTTGCTACAGCTCAGCCTTCCCTATCTCTTTTGACTCTTGACAAGCACCAGATTGACCTAGCCTATAAGTTTGTTGTTTAATTACAGCATGACTGTGTTGCCTTTGTTTGGAGTTTGATAATAAAAGCAATCTTCACATGTAGGCTCAGGTTTAAGCAGTGTAGACAGACATGAAGCAGCGCAGATGCCTGGTAGGGGGTCCATTTTTGTAAATCTCTTCTCCCCTTCCCCTTTTGCATCTCTATAATGAGAACTGAGGTTAACGGCAGGTAGCTTGGGGAAAATCTATGCAAACCATTTATAGTTTCTATTATTTTTTTGTTAGAGCTACTACACTGTAGAACTGAAAAAAACCCCATAGCCTTTGGAGCTCCCATGCTTCAAAGCAGGAAGTTAAGTTTTATAATCTGCTGTATTTTTTTTCTAAATCTTCTAGATATGCAACATCTTGGTCAAATGAATTTGAATGCTGAAGTCCTTTGTTTTGGTGGGTTATGTCAGGGGTTTTTGTCATTCCTATACCTCAGGAAAGCTTTACAGCATTATGCTTGAGGGTTTGTACCGTTCTTTAAAGAAATTAACAATTAACAGTGACTTGAACGGCTATTAAATATCTGTATGGGAGACATACCTGAAGCTTTGTAGCTGTTTAATATTGCAAGCAAAAACCAACCATATCCAATGACAAAGAGTTTGACAGAGTTTCAAGCTCAGGATTATCTATGTTCCTAATGAAAAGGGTAGTGAAGCAGAGTGTTCTGTTAATGTGATGGCAGGGGGGTTGGAACTAAATGATCTTTAAGGTCCCTTCCAACCTAAACCATCCCATGCTTCTGTGATTGATTTTTCTTATGTTTAATGTTTGATATCAACTATCTTTGTGTACTATTGATTGGAAGTTAAGAAGTTTGATGTGACTCTTGGGTAAAGTCATGATACATTGCAGTAGCATGTAATATCCACAGTAGATTGGTAACTATTAAATGTAGGACATAAATGTGATATGGAAGTACCGTCAAACACTATTCCCCTTAAAATTCAATAATTTATACTCTAGTTGAGATTTATTAACTAGTTTCAATGCAGAAGTGTTAATTCCATGTGGTGTTCTCTTATGTAAACTAGTATATTCTGACATCTAATGTTGGTTGTGTCTGTAATGCTTGATGGGTGGAGTTTTTTCACACACTGTCATTGAACCTTCTTCCTTAAACATATCAAGTGAGTGGCTATATCAATGTTACAAGTCTGCTTCTGCCATAAAGCTGTATCAGCTAGTCAGAGGTAACATTTTTTATCTGTTCTGCAGGTCTGAATGATGACATCTCTTCACACCCTTTCCTTTATGAGTAAGAAATTTAACTGCTGTTCTGAATCAGTCAAGTAGCTATCACCTGAATGCAGGCTGAACTTACTTGTGTATGTGTGAAATATAAGTAGATCATCACTTTTCTGCTGCGCTTAAGGGCTGAACCAAAACATTCATGTCAATGCCATTAATCCATCAGCTGTTAGTAAATAAAATACAGTATTTTTAACTTGGCAACAAACTGTTGGAGAATAAAAGTTTATTTAGTAAACTTTAGAACATGGTCTGTTATTGCTGTGCTTGTTTCTTTCTTTTTTTTTTTTTTTTTTTTTTTTTTGTATGATGGAAGTTCTCCACCGCTAATATTTCTGGCCATCAGATTAGTTGATTCGTTGAAGGTAGACTCCAGTGTCTTGGAGCTGAACTTCTCAAACAGCACAACAGGGCCAAAGTCTAAGAAAGTAAGCAGCAGGTAATCGTTCTTGTACCACCTTGATAGCAAATTAGTCTAATGTGGATTAAGTGTCTTTGTCTACACTTCAGTCACTTTAGATTAATATGACTTCAAGGTCTGCATGCCTTATCCATGTGTGCTTTTGAGTTATTCAAGAATCATAGAATGACAGGGATTGGAAGTGACCTCTGTAGATCAGGTCCAACCCCCTGCCAGAGCAGCATCACCCAGGGCAGGCCATGCAGGAACATACCCAGGCAGGTTTTGAAAGTCTCTAGAGAAGGAGACCCACTGCCTTTCTGGGTAGCATGTTCCAGGGCTCTGTAACCCTTGCAGTAAAGAAGTTTTTCCTCATGTTGAGGTGGAACTTCCCGTGTTCCAGTTTGTGACCGCTGCCCCTCATCCTATCACAGGGCACAACTGAAAAGAGACTGGCTCCTTCTACTTGACAACCACCCTTCTGATATTTGTGAACATTAGTAAGATCCCCTCTGTCTTGTCGTCTTCAGACTAAACAGCCCAAGGGCTCTCAGCCTTTCCTCATAAGAGAGATATTCCAGTCCCTTAATCATCCTTACAGCTCTCCATTGGATTCTCTCTAGTATTTCCTTGTCTCTCTTGAGCTGGGAAGATCAGAACTGGAGATGGTACTCCAGATGTGGTCTCACTAAGGCAGAGTAGAGGGGGAAGAGAGTCTCCCTCAACCTGATGGACACACTTTTCTTTATGTACCCCAGGATACCATTGGCCTTCTTGGCCACAGGGGCGCATTGCTGTCACAGATGTGAATTAAGTTTACCTTGGAATTAATTATCTCATAGTAGAGTATGGATTAGGTTTAACTATTCCTATTTTGTCAGTTTTTCCATGATGAGACTTTATGCCTTTGTGTTGAGCTGGTGTGTCAGCTCACCCTAGTTTGCCCTCGTATTTAGGCTGGCAGTGCTGGTTTTAACTGGACTCCACATCACCCGTGATCCTACATAGAAAACAGGAAAGCGATGTACTTTTGAGGAGACAAGCAGTTCTGTCTCCTTCCAGTCATGTTACCCATCTGAATGAGATAACAAAATCCCATATGGAATAGAAAAAAGGATGCCCCTCTCCAGGCACAGATGAGCTGTGGCAGGCTATCTAAGGCCCCCTGCCAAAGGTCGGCCCTCCTAGGGATTATGCAGGTTCAGTTGAACCATGTGCCTCCATTGAGGAAGAGCTGTACACTTCTGGGAGTGGCTTTGTTTATTTCCAGTCTGGTTTGAATGGTACAGTACTGGAGAAGAAACTTCTGACATTACTTCCAAGTCACAGCTGTTATTTCAGGCTTATTTCAGGACAAAGGTGTAAGATCTGTGAACACTGGTGTAAATTTTTCTGACCATTGTGGCATGTTACCGAAAGAAGCTGTATTGTGGTATCTATCAGAGAATTTTATAAACATCAAAGTGAGTTGTGTGTGACACCATCACCACTTGTAAACTGAAAGTTTTGTTTTGTGCAGCGGTCCTTCAGCACTGCACCTTGTCCTCGGCCCCAGCTGACCTCAGAGGTCTGCAGAAACTGTTAAGAGTTTCTCAGAATACTACTCTCCCTGAATCCATGTTTGCTGTTCAAGGGCTTCCTGAATTTTCTACACCTGCCAGCTTTCTTCTCGCGTTTGGGATTACTTCAAGTGAATTTTGTCTAGTGTAAGAACGGGGAGTGGGTACATGTGTGCAGTTATTAGTGCCTGCTGCCTGGTATACACACACGCCCGCTTCTGAGCCCATTGCAAAGCTGACATTTAAATTTGCTTTTTTTGTGGTCTGTACTCAACTGAGAAGCTCATGGGAACTTCGGGAAAACTCATAGTATTCTTGATATGAAGATGTAAACAGAGTAACTATTTGTGGTGTTTCTGTGCTCTTTGGTAGTTAAGACTGCATCCCTTGGGCAGAAACCTGGTAGGTTTGGGGGGGTGGGGGCGGGGAGAGCATAAGAAATATTATCCTACTGGAGGCAGAAGACAATGGCAGAAAGACTTTATGTGGGGTGAAGAAGCTACTGTACTGTATTACAGGAGCTATTACAGACCTGACAAGAAGGAGCAGATGACGAATAAATATCCTGCTGAAGAATATGGTGGCTATATGCTCACTGCTGCCTCAAAGGCAGTTGTCTTGCAGTATCCATTTTAACATCAAGATCTCTCTCTGGACCATACAACATTTAGCAGTACAGCTTCACTCCTCCAGGTTTATGGTTTTCTCCCAAATCAATGAACTCTCCTTTGCTTCAGTTGTTCTGCAAAGCTCGACAAACATTTTAGCATTAACAAGTATTTCTTAGTAGCCTCTAGCATCTGTCAGTCTCTCATATATGCAGTTTGCCATCAGCCTGATAGTTATTTCTCTTCCCAAGAGCCAAACAAAGCTCTTAAAGCTCAAGCAGTAGAGAATTTCTCAGAACTGCAGTAGAAATTGTGACCCTGTTGATGTCTGTAATGGTCTGGGGAGAATAAACAATTTCTCCAAGGGAGGGAAGTCCTATTTCTAAAGAATCCTGTGTTTCAGCAGCTGTGCTTTAGTATTCAGTTTCTTTCTATTATGATCATGTAGATCTTGTAGTACCTTGGAGAAAAGAGCTGCTTATCCTTGAACTTTGATATCTGAGGAATGGATAACAAGCAAGTTGTACTTCACCAGTCCCAGCCTTGCAAATCCCTTTTTCCAACAAAAAGCACTGCATCTTTTGTGGTTGTCTTGGGCCGTACCATTTTTCTGTCCTAACAGTCAGTTCTGATTGGCAAAGTCCTCGACCAGGGGTATGATGAATGAAGCTGGTGGGTTAAATTTGTGTTCAAGTAATCACTTGGTTTCCTGTTCCACTCAGTGTCCCTCTAGTACTGCCCTGGCAGTTTTCCAGCTCATCTACAGCTCTCTAGTAGCACAAGTGCCAGGGCACATTCATTGTCTTTTAGTATTAATGACTACCAGGATTATAATGGTTTCCTCCTGAGAACAGATTGTGATGGCTCACAAAAGTCATATTACTTAGTGGATGATAGAGGTGTGGAAATTTTAGTTTGATACCAGAGCCTGTGGTGTGGCATTCCTGTGTAGGTATCAACAATACATTGGTATTGTAGGTATCAATGATACATTGCAAGGAAGCATCTAAGGTGGAGAGCAGCATGGTAGGATGCAACAACAACAAAAAAATCCAACACTATTTCCTGGAGGTGGTAGTTGAAAGGAAACTACCTTAAGCTCATCTAAAGTGGCCATGTAAATGCCCTGCTTTGAAACAGACACTTCCTGTAAGTGACAAAACTATTTCTTGAAATGTGTATTTAACCTTAGAGAAATTCTGTAGTGGGTAGTAATAGCTGACCTCCAAAATAACACATTAGCAATCTGTATGAAGGTTAAGAAAGGTTAGCAGCAGGTAAGACAAGTTGATACGATAACAAGGGAGCTATTGGAAGACCTTACCTTCATAAAAAGGAAGAGCAGAAGTTGTGTGTCAAAGAATAAAAACGCTGATTATGTCATAGGTGGAGCATGCTTGCAAAGCTGGTAGAGGTCTCTGCGTATTCATCTGGCAAACAGGAATAGGATGGTGAAGATAAATGTAAGGGCTAAATGTCTATGTTTTTATGACAAGCAGAAGTTGTTTGAAAGGTGGAGATCTAAACCTGGTGAAGTCTAGGAGAACATGCTTATAGCTGGCAGTAGAAAGAAGGATGCTAGAAAGTCCAAGGTGGATTTGGAGAGCATATAGACAGAGAAGTGTCTTATGTAAAAAGAAAACAACTCTGGGAAATACAGGTGTCCAAAATCATTAGCCACAATACAGTGATTTTTAAATAATAACTACACTGTTGATAACTTAAATAACTTCTTTGTGTAAGTTGTCATTATTAGGCTAATTTGTCTTATCTTTATTCTGGTTATGTTGCCTCTCTGGCAATAAAGATGAAATGACAAAACTGACATGTTAGGAAATTATATACTTGAACATGGTAACAATATGAAAGCAGTCTGAGTTTCCAGGCTGAATAAGTATTCAGCTTTCTGGAAAAGTTTAGAAATACAACTGGTAAACTATACATATTAGAGCACAGAAGTGGAAAGCAGAGTGACTAGCACTTCTACAAGAGTCTAACAAAGATTTAAGGAATCTAAAGCAAGGAGCTTTTGCAACTGTTTTTTATAAACTTCATGACATTGTAATTTCATAGTTCTGATAGTTGTATCGGTTATTCTTCAAATAAAAATATTATGCTATTTTCTTTTGAAAGCAGGGATATTTCTTTTGAAGCATGGATAGATGGATCATCCTTGAAAGACCCTTACATATAGATGTGAAGTCTTTCAAGGAGGTCACTGGTTAAAGTTGTTGACTTGTGTTCCATAACCACCTTATCTGGTACGACCAAAAAAGTAACTCTCATGCCCAGCCCTTTCTTTGACGTTATTCTTTGTGGCAGGAGGAATCAGGTGAGCCGTGGAGTATGTTTTTAGCCATTGCAGTCTACAGCCCAACGTGTTAATGCAAGCTGGTGGTCACAGTGGTCTGTGTTCACGATGTGGACTTTTAAGTTAGGACCGGCCGAGGAGAGGGTTTGCTTTCTGTTCATCCTCAATAACTCTTCCCAGCAGAGGGTTAGAGGGACATCACTCAACCATTCTAGAGAAGTCAGCCGCAGAATGTGAGTCAGCATCTAAAGTGGTCATTGGTTGAGAGGAAAAAAACAATCAGAATCCTTAAACTGCTTATCCAGTGAGAAGTTGACTAGAAAAAGAGTTGGGTTTTTGTGGTGTGGGTGTTGTGGGTTTTTTTGTTTGGTTGGTTTTTGGTTAGTTGTCATTTTGGTATAAATAAAGTAGAATTCCAATTTATTTACTTTTTTTTTTTTTATGGCACAGTATATGAATCTGATTTGCCTAGAAAAGAGGTGAGATCAAGGTGAGAGACAGTTAATCTGGCCTAAGGAGAAACACTTCTGTGGATAGAACAGTATTTTAAGTGGACCACAAAACTGCAACTAAAACAGAGTTACAAAGTATGCATTAGAAGGGAAAATAGTTACAATTAAGACATCCCAGAATATTTAAAATTAGTGGTCAATTTACAAAGTACTCTAGGTAGTATGTAATAGGTCAGAGGGAAGTATCCCTGTTAACAGGGAGATAGAGTTTTAAAGTTAACTACATACCAAATAGCACAAAGAATGGGCTGAGAATCATATGTAGAGCTTGGGGGATATTTGATTTCTGGAACATGTACCTACCTCGATTTTGTTGCTTGTTTGCCTTCATCTTGATTTTAGTGCTCATTTGTGACAGCTCCATCTTGAAGGATAACGAGGGTGGATCAGTAGATCAAGGGGGGACTGTATGAGGGTTTCTGGGGTAGGAAAAAAAAAAAAGGTACTACTCCAGAGGAGATTTTTAAAAGTGTGCAAAGGAAGGGTCCAAGAGATTTGCTTTCATTATAAATTGTAAATCCAAAAAAATGGTGTATTGAATTAAATTTAAAAGTAATTCAGGTTTAAATGCGTTTCACATGTTTTATCATTACAGTTGATTACTGCAAAATTTTACTGAGGCCAGAGCTCAGAAAGATTTAGAAACTAATGAATATGAAGTTGTGAAAATATTTAAAAATAAAATTAAGAACATGAAAAGTATTGCTTCTAAGTTAAGCCAGGCTCTAACTAGAAAGAGGATTTAAAGATAACCTGGGAGCAGGTAATTTGACATGTGTGTGCTGTGGGTTTTTGTTACCTGCATTCTAAAATGGCAGATGGTGGTCTCTGAGTGCTGGATTATACACACCCTGGCTTGGCATTTTCTTTTCCAAATGCTACATGCAAACACAGTTTGTACTGCTGAGGTTTGTTCTCCTGTTGTTCTACCTGTTTTGCCCTGTACAGGAAGGGAAGGCTCTTCTGATGTCACAAGTTTTCTGTTTTACTGCTGTGTTTTTGGGAAGCAGGGGTCAGGGAGGACTGGGGTGCATGTTACATCGTGGCGCTTCCCTTCTGCCAGCAGCAGGAGCTGCCAGTCTCTTGCCCGCTCCCGATAGCATCTACACATGGTTGTTTAGTTTGGAGGGTTTGTATCTCAAACGCGAGCTTTGAGTGATGGCAATATGCAAATGGTAGCTAGAAACTCATCATCCCTTGCGGCTGTTACCCTCATCTTTCTTTCCAGCTCAGATTAGAAGTTGTGTAAAAGGTGGCTGGTGGCAAATGAGCCTGAATTAAGGAGAGGTAACAGTGCTGCCAATGCTTCCAGTCTGGAAAACTGGTCCCTGGCTTTGAGTCTGCCTAGGCGGGTGATGATGTTGACCCCAAAGCTAACAGCCTTGGCTACCCATGAGAAGCTGCAACAGCCCCAAAGTTACAACCATTTCTTGCAATTAAAGAATTACATGAACGGGGGTAGATATTTTAATAGTGTTAGCAGGTCAAAACATGAGTTTGATCAGAAAATTTTATACTTAAAGCTTGGGTGTTTCAAGGAAAGAAACTAAGGTGAATCCTTACTTAGTATGAGATTCAAACAGCAGCTTGCATCAGGACATAAGCGGTTTGCTTTGTTTTGGTCTTTATTTTAGACCTGAGGTTAAGAAGGTTGGTCACACACTACACCATGTTTTTATGTACTACCAGCACTTTGTCAGGCTGGAGCCTAACTTGTCTTGGAGAGTTTTGTTTCTTAAATTTCTGTTCTTTCTTGCTTCCTGCATTTCTTGAGAAAGCATGGAGCAAAAGTTGCTACTAGCTGTGAAATAATTTAAAAGAAGCCTCAAATTCTGTGCTAATGGGATTAAACTCCTAAAATTTTTGTTTTCTGATCATGGATTCATCTGTACAGTGATTTGGATCCAGCTGCGTGACCACCGCCTTTCATGGAAGTCTTTGTCAACTGCTGGAATTGTTGCTTTCTTACAACTGTTTTACTCAAGTCTCTGAAATGTGGTGCATCTCTTCCTGGATATCTGGTATTTTGAAAAAATATTTTAAATTGTCACTTGCACTGCTGATAAACTAACGAACTGATATTACTTTAGAGCAGAATAAACATGCAGTTACTTATTTCCAGCTGACAGGATTCTGCATTGCAGAATGACTGGTGTTGGCTTCACTTTCAAAGTTTGTTTATGCTAATCCTAAAAGAAAACTACTGCTCACGTAATGTTGCTGTTTGCAAGATACTGAATGCTTACCGAGTAATACTTAATTTTTCTACACAAGTTAATCCCTGTCCCATGTTTTACAAAATATAAAATGCACAGCTTTGTAGCATGGTTACATTCTTGTACTTTTTTAAGGTCCAGATAAGATTGCAAGACTAAGCTTTCAAGAAAAGGTGGCTGCATTATTTGACAGCTACAGAGAAATTGCCAAGAAACACTTGGCTGTTGATATTGTTAAGTAAGATCATTGCGTAAATGAAAGGTGAAATGGTGAATCCCAGAGTATAAATGAGACTTCATTTGAAGTGTAGGTTGGATCACCAGTGACTAGAGAAAAAAAACATGCTATTTTTTAAGCTGAACCCAAAAAAGAGCAGCAATACCTTTGTAGCATATCTCACCTGATATATGAGAGAGGATAAATCTTTCTGGGTCTGGTTTGTTGGTTGATTTTTTTTTTTTTTTTTGAGAAGTGATAAACCCTAACCTTAGTAATGCAACTTATTTTAGAAAAGTGATTTTTATTCAGCCTGTTCTGAATATTTGTAACACTACCTTTTTGTTCAAGTGAGAGATATTGGATAATGTTATTTTATAATATAATCAATATCCTTCTGTTAATGTTGGAAAAAAAAATGCTCAGATAGTACCAGTGAAATTTAGCAAAATTGACACCAGAGTGGTGTTTCTAGTAACTAAACAAAGTAAGGAACTTAAAAGCATTTAAATTTGCTTGTGTTTTCATATAATGAACTAGGAAAGGACTTGAATTCAATTTATCCTCTAAAAGTACACATTAAAAGAAGCTAGTTCTATTTGTTACATGAATACATCTGAATGAAGGTGAAACCTTAACTACTCACGTATGTAACTCTATGTTCATATGTTTAATCTTGATTTTTGCTTATTTCACTGCACTGAAGATACTTCCATTTAGTTTAATATAACAGGATACACGCTCTTCGACTTGAAGTTAAATGTTGCTGTGCTTACAGAATTAGTTTTGTCTGCCAGAAATGTCTGTGTGTGGATAAACTTTAGGAGCTAAGGTCAGAAGATCTGCAATGGTAATTCTGTGTCCCATGGGGAGCATAAGAACTTGGGTATTAGTTTAAGAAGTACCCCCCAGTGCATCCCTAACAATCCTGTATTCCCAAGACCTTCCCCACATTTGGTTTTCATTGGAAAAAAATGCCAGACATTTTACAACAGAATTAGTGTCACCAAATATATTTGTCCAGTTCTGAGCTCCCAAGTTCAAGAGAGACAGGGAACTGCTGAAGAGATTCCAGTGAAGGCTGTGAAGATGCTGAGGGGAGCATCTCTGTGCCAAGGAAAGGCTGAGAGCCCTGGGACTGTTTAGGCTGGAGAAGACTGCGAGGGGATCTGATCAACATCTAAAGGGTAAGGGTCAAGAGGATGGGGCCAGTCTCTTTTCATTGGTGCCCAGCAACAGGACAAGGGGCAGTGAGCACAAACTGGAAGCCAGGAGGTTCCATCTGGACAAGAGGGAAAACTTTTTTTCCTATGAGGATGCCAGAGCCTGGCCCAGGCTGCACAGAGAGGTTGTGGAGTCTGTCTCTGGAGAGATTCCAAATGTGCCTGGACACAATCTTGTGCAGCCTGCTCTGGGTGACCCTCCTGGAGCAGGGGAGTTGGACAAGATGATCTCCAGAGGTTCCTTCCAACCACTACCATTCAGCAATTTAGTAGAGCTCAGATGATAACTTTTGGATGAACTGATTCTTCCTACAAATGTCTTTCTCTTTGTTGGCTGTAAATAGATTATATGAAACTAGCTGTGGTGCAAATATCTGTGTTTGCTTAGATGAATCCTAACTGTTATGCTGCTGCCCTTTCTGGGTTTTTAATGGCAAAACACCTACAAAATTCTGGTTACTGGGAGTAGAGACTGAAACTTGGGATATGTTTTCACAGGAATTAGGCTCACACTTCCTTTTCTTCTCTGTTCTTTGTGCTCTTGAATATTGCATTTCTTTTCTAGTTACTTGCTTTGTTTCTGGGCTGCCCTCCTAGAAGCGGGAATTGTAATTTTGAGTGTTCTGAGAGTGAAGGCATTAAATTTAATTTTGCCATTTCTTGAATGGCTGTGTAACTTCCTAGTGTTAGATCAAAAGCTAAATGTTGCTGTCTTTAACTTTCTCTTTACATCCTTTCTGGTGAGCATGAACTTCCAGTACTGCAGTGGCCAGCAGATGCCTCAGTCCATACTGAGATCTGGATGTAAATCTTCATATCACAGAATCGTAGAACGGTTTGTGTTGGAAGAGACCTTAAAGATCATCTAATTCCAGCCCCCTGGCTATGGGCAAGGACACCTCCCACTAGACTGGGATGCTCAAAGCACCATCCAACCTGGCCTGGCAGCTTCCTCCAGAACATGCTGGCACAGAGAGCAATTTGGAGCAACACCAACACTGCCCTACTCCCCATGCTTAGCAAGTGACCTGGAAATTTCCATTTAAGGCACAAAAACCTCTTCAAGCCTAGGTATGCTCAGTCAATTTAAGGAGAAAATGGATGCAAGGAATCCTGTGAATGGCCCAGCGGAATAAAGCCATGGCTAAAAATATACACAGATGATCTGCTCTGGTTATGGGGATTTGAGGTGAAATAAATAAATTCAGTCAATACAACAATGCATCCCAGAGGAGCAAATTAAAGCCTGCAAGGAGACTGTACCACACAGCTACCACCTCAGAGGTGCCAGACCCAGCAGGGATCAGCTTCCCCCTGCAGGAGGTACTAAAGGTCACTCACACTGTTTAATTTAGGAGAACCCCAATTCCTGCATCACTTTCGGTCTCTAGCAGCAGCTGAGACACCTGTCACAACCCTGTTATGCCACGTAGTTCTGCACCACCTTTCTGGCACCTGGCCCCAAGAGAGGGGGTAATGGGTGCTGACAAATGCACCCCATTCTGTACCTGTGCACCCTGCAGATAAAACAGACTTCTGAGCTCCTCACTGCACTTCCTGAATGATCTCGGTGATTTTAGCACCCATCGCTGTTTTAAAACATTGTTCTGTTTCTTGGAGGACTAAAAGCACTTTTGAATATAGGATTTTGCATTTGAAAATGCTTCCCACTGTTTGTTCTCAATTTGATCTATGGGTAGTACCCAGACTCTTACCTTCCCTTCTCATGCAGCCTTTTAGATGTGGTACAGTTTCCACTCACAGTTGAATTTTTTACTACTGATTGTTCTGGAGAGGGGCTGTGTTTCTGAATATGTGCCTCTTTAGCACAGTTAAGGATCCCACCTGATCATCTCACTTCTTTTTCACTAGGGCTCCTAACTCTGCTTGTGCTTTCTGTACGACACGTTGTGCCTAACACAGGCAAAACAGGGTACCTTACATCATTTTACATCTCTGCGGTGTGGGTAAGTGTATTCTGCAACATGCTTCAAAGGCTGGTTCCCAGTGCCCAAACTGGGTATGATGGTGACATCTACCGCAGCTCTGCCTTGCCTGGAAGAACTGGGTGGAAAAAAGATCAAGCCACTAAAATCTCACTGAAGTGGACTTGTCCTAGAGGAGCCATGGGGTGCATACTTGCACTGAGGAACTGTGAAGCATTCCAGAGTCCACTGCTAAAGTGTAATCTTCATGATTACCTTTCACCTTTGTCACACCTACGCTTTATTTGAGAATTATAATGACACAGTCCAGTGATAAGGAGGGAAGTGAGGATTTTATGCTCATAGTCTAAAAATCTTGGATAATCATCGCAGTTATACTGGAGACTGAGATGCCTCAGCAGGCAAGAGATTCCCAGAGCCATTTTAGAACATCAGATTTCCTGGCTTTTACTAGGCAGAATGGAAGATACTTGTGCTGCCGTGTCTTTGCTTTTATCAGCTGTGGTCCCAGTAGTTTCTGAGACTCACATGCTTGCCTATGCATGAATTTAGGATTGGTGAGTGAAGTGCTCTTGATAGTTGAAATTCATAGTGTGGTCACTGCAAGTGATTTAATGGTGAACAATGGCAGTGTGTTACAATTTCAGATGTTTTCAGTACCTGTTTTTCAGTCCAGCCTTCTTGTTTGCACATTGCTGCATAACCTGATTTTTCTCACTCGCTCTTAATATGTCCAGTTTGTGGATTGGAGCCCATTTTTTATTCAGTACATTTTTTTAGGTAGTAAACTGGGCTTTTATTTGCCGTCTTTCCTTTCCTGGGCTATTTCCAGTTTTTAAAATAGATCATGTGCTATTTTTGCCTGCATTGTTTTCAAAGTAATTTTCCCTTTTTCTACTTCCATTTCTTTTTCGTTGCATAGTGCAGCATGCTTTTCTTCCTAAACTTTGTGCTTTATTCTAACATCAATCTTGCTTTTGTTAACCTTTCTGCTGTGGCGTAATGTATTAGCTTAAACCCTACAACATTGCTAGGAACTTAAAGGCTGGAGAATTTAACAGAGTGGACTTGGCATTTAGGTGAAAAATTAAACCACCTTATAACTACTAAAGGGTTGCTAGAAAACATCTGAACTTCTGCGTAAAGATTTTGTTCAGTATTGTCTTTAGTTCCAGCTTCAAGAGTTACACTGATGACAATGCATGTGATGTGCTTATTTAACTTAATTTTTAATTTTTTTTTTAATTAATCTCACTGTCAAGTATAGCAAGAACATGACTGATGGTAGTGTGGGCATTAGGAGAGCACAAGCATAATCAGATTGATTTCTGGGCAGTGGAAGAGGGTAGAATAAAATCAAATGGGAGGGAAGGGTGCTCAGTAGCAGTTTTGAGAAATAGGCAATATATTCTAAATATTTGAAAATAATATCATAGCTAAATTTAGAGCTGAAGTTTAAGGTCCCATCCTGTTTGGAACGAGGACTATTGCAGTCAAGTCTGTATGCAGCTCTGGTTGCAAGGTCTGTTCAGCTGGTGACAAAATTTAACTACAGTAACTGAGAGTGGAAGAGGCTTTTTGGTCCCCAAAGCACTGTCCCTGTTGGTCACACTTCATCCACAGGTGGCAGTGAAACAGTGTAGCTGTGCTGGGATACTTGGTGGGAGGGGGTTTACCAGCAAGATAAAAGACCTTAACTTTGCTGAATAACGTTAGACTGTCGTGCTCTGAGTAGTTCAGGCAAGCAGAGAGTCTTCTAATAGGTATTTGTGCAGATAAGAGATACAAAAGTACTCAGATATTTCTATGAAAATGATCTAGTTGCTGAGCATTCAGATTTCAAACCACTTTTGTAGGATAACAATGTCATGTAAAAGTGAGCGTGGTTTGTTTGTTTTTAATGCTTGTCAACATCTTTCCAGGAACGGGATATAAAACTGTTACTTGGTAGCTTGTTTTCTGTTTTGATCTTCAGTTTAATTACAGCATGTTTGATTGCTCTTTTCACTCACTTAGGAGGCAGAGCCATTACATTTTTACTTTTTTTTTTTTTTTTCCCCTTTTTCCTGCGTGTCTGTTTTTAATGGGCACACAACTTGGTAGGATAATACTCATCAAGTGACTCAGCTAGAAAATAAGATTGTTAGATTGTTCTTTATAACAGGAGCTGCTGCTTTTTCATGGGGGGAAACACTATAGAGGTCAAATGCTTCAAATTTTTTTTTTAATATATTTTTATTCCAAGCTTGCGGCATCAATATGAGATTCCTTATTATGATAGTTATTTGTTCACTGTAACTTATTTCCTGGTTCATACTAGAGGTTTTGTCCTTCCATTTATTTATCATGCCAAGCTTGTACAAAGGCCATAATTTTTCTTTATGTTCTATAAACTTCTTAATAACACATCCCAACTATAGGGATCTCCTGATTTCCTCATACTAAGAGTTAAGAAACGAGTTAGATAGTTTCTAGAGAAGAATATTTATGTTGGCGTAAACCAGTGGTGCTGCTGCTGCAAGAGATCCTATTTCCTTTCTTTTCCCAAGTGTTTCACTAGCTATTTAATGAACCAGATGAGGAACTTACCTTTAGTTGAAACTAATCTAGAAGACAAAGTGTTTGCTGCCTCAGACTGCTCCTGGGACTTCAGACTTGCACACAAAAATGGAGCAGAATATTAAAGATGTTAGAAAATGCGGTCACTTGTCTATTGTGTACTCTTTTGCCTTTTGTAAGGGATGCAGCCGAGTGGTTTTAAGCAAATTTATGTGTAAGGGATTGTCTGGAAAGGCAATTAAGTACACGGTTAGTGTGTGGTGGACTAAGAGGTAAATTTGCCATGTAGTGTGCAGTTCTTCATCATCAAGTGCCTGAGTGGCTGCTTTTCCCTTTGCCCAAGCTTCTAGTTCAGCCCTCTCCAGCCCTGACAGTGGAGGGAGCTGAACATGGTGGAAACTGTCTTGTATCTGCTTGCCGTTAAAAATTTTGTGCAGGATGCCAGTAGCTGATACACACCAGTTTTGTACCAGTTACTGTGTGCTAGCTTCCCTTAGTAGAGAAGAAGGGGAGGTGGGAAATTATTGATCTTAGAATCATTTAGGTTGGAAAAGACCTTTAAGATCATCAAGTCCAACTGTTAACCCAGTGCAGTCAAGTCTACCACTAAACCATGTTCCTGGTCACCAGATCTACACATCTTGCAAATATCTCAAGGGATGGGGACTCCACCCTGCCCTGGGCAGCATGGTACAGGTCTTAACAACCCTTTCAGGGAAGACATTTTTTTCTCATGTCCAACCTAAACCTCCCCTGGAGCAACCTGAGGCCATTTCCCCTTGTCCTATCACTTGTTCCTTGAGAGAAGAGCTGGACCCTCACCTGGCTCCAGACTCCTTGCAGGGAGTTGTCAAGAGTGAGAAGGTCTCCCTCTGAGCCTCCTTTTCTTCAAGCTGAACAACCCCAGGTCCCTCAGCCACTGCTCACAAGACTTGTGCTCTAGACCCTTCCTCAGCTTTGTTGCCCTTCTCTGGACATGCTCCAGCCCCTCAATGTCCTTCTTGGAGTGAGGGGCCCAAAACTGAGCCCAGGATTTGAGGTGCGGCCTCATCAGTGCCAAGTGCAGGGGCATGATCTCTGCCTTAGTCCTGCTGTAATGATCCCATTGATCTCAGCTGTCCACCTCTTTAGTGTGCTTTTATTTGACAGTGAAGTAACAGTGTCCAGAGGTAATTTTGGTCAAGGGAGAAAGATAAAGAGCAAACTGTTAACGGAAATACTTGCCCTGTATATCTTCTGAGTCACTTTCTTTTCTTCCACTTGCTAAAACAAGTTATCATGGAAAAAAGTTTTTACTAGCTTAACTGGGAAGACCTCTTTGTGTTTATGAAGCATGAGAACTGCCAGCAGTCTATGCATCTCAAAACGTTACTTCTCATTCCCTTGCCCTTAAGTCCCAACAACATGAGGGGAGTTCAGTGTGTGAGAGGAGGTGTAGGTTTTGCAATCTGCATCCATGCCAGGGACTCTCTGTACACCGTGGTTCTGACCTTCCATTCTGTGTCCAGCACTCCAGATCTCCTCTGATACAAAGGGTTTTTTTATTTGTAATCATTTTCTGAATGAGTTCCCCCATCCTCCTACACACCCAGGGCTTTGTCTGTCACCTACATTTTCTGGTTTCCTCCTTCATTTCAGTTTTGTTCTGGGAAGTGTTCATCTGTGAGCATATTAATTTTGGCAGGCAAAAATAAGTAGAGGTGAAGTGGGGTTATGGTTATATGGGAAGGTGTTAATGGGTAGTCACAACCAGGTGTTAAATCTGCCATTGTGCAGGTGTTTGAAAGTTACAGCTTTCCTAATCAACTGGTGGGGTTACCATGTGTTTTTACATTTTCTTTTCCACTTTCAATTTTCTGTCTTTCCTGAATTTATTAGAAATGTGGGACTGATGTATATGGGACTTTTCCTGAAATGCTGGACTAGATAGAATAGTTTTCAAAGGACATTGTATGAGGCACAGACAAGAGCCTGCCCTCCAGGGAAGTGCCTGACATAACAAAATGGGCTAAACTCTGCCAGAAGCCCTATAATTGTATATACAGTGACTCATTCTATCTGACTCATGGCTTCTTCCTATGAAAATCTATATTTTTTGAGTATCTGGCAGATGGCACTGTGGTTTAATTATACTTGATTCATAGAAACAGTTTTTATTTTAAACTATACTGTTACAATTTTTATTAGCTCTGTGCATGAAGTCCTGGTGTTTTCTCTACCACTTAAATGTATTATATGAAGGTTTTAAAGAACTACTGTATTTGCTTCCAGAAAAATCAACATTTCATAAAAAGTTTGAGAATATAATTCTGGTTTAGGGGTTTTTTTTGTGTGTATTTGGGTTTGGCCAAAATCTTATGCAGAAAGGCTGTTATGCAAGAAAGATGCTGTGTATTGTTCCTTCCTTTATGTGAAACTTTTTTTCTTTAAAAAAACAAAAAGTTATTACACGAGTTCCTGGAATAGGTGATGCAGGTCCCATTAGACTGGAGAAGATATTTTTACAAAGCAGATGATAGATTACTGTTGTTACATATAAAACAAAACAAAAGAAGCACAAACAACAACAAAAACAAACAAAAAAACCCCAAAGCCATCCAGCAAAACAAACAAAAAAACCCCACAAAACCAAACAAGAACACAACCCCAAAGTAATTACATCTCATATTCTTTATCTTTGGTATTGCTACATGTAGGATTAAGAGAGTGTTGTAAAAATGATCCTTATTCGTGTCCCACTTTAACGATCTCTTGTCAAGAATTCTCTACATACTCTGAAGAAAAGTTGGTTAATTCAAAGTTACGCAGATTCAATGCATTTTTGAGAAAATTGAAACATTACTCTTACTTGCTAGCGCATTTGTAGTCCTTGCCAGAGAAGTGTTTTTGGGAAAGGATGGATTTTCTTCCACTCTTTAGCTTTCCTGCCACTCCTCCCTGGGCTGGTATTTCTGGGCAAGCCAGGTGTACACTGCTGCATGTGATCCATATATTCTTTACAGTTACTTCGGTTTCAGTGCCGTGTTTGTTTCTCAGTCTCACTGGCTTCTGCTCTTGCTGTCACTGAGGCACCCTGCCCTTCACACACTCCTTAGTCTCTGCCTGCAAACTGGACATCAGTTTTCTTCTCCAAAACTCCCACCTCGTTCCTTAGAACAAGGAAGATGGTGTGCGAGTCCTCTAAGCGCTTACGAGAGAGCTGGCAAAAAGCCAGCCTAGAGATCTGGTCATTAGTATTGTTATGATACATGAAAAAACATCTTGGAAGTCATCTTTGTTTGAAAGCAAACAGAGAATGGATTTTAAATGTTTTGTGAAGTTTGTGAAAATAACCACATTGATACACTTCAGGATTCTAGATGTGGAGGATCCAAAATGCTGGAATCTGAGAAAATAAGCAAGGTTTCTATAGGTACTAACACAAATCACAGTAAGTGCTGACCAAGTGTGTGCAAAATTACTTTCCAGTTTTTGCCTTTTGAACGTTCTTCATTTCTTCTAAGAGCAACACTCTAGCAAAGATTTTTGTGGTGACTGAGGATTGGATTATTTGAAACATATCACCCGTGTGCTCCTTTAAACTAGGATTCCAATCCGTGTGTACCCTGTAAAAGATGATCTGCTTAAAAACAAACAAAAGGTGCAGAACAAAAAGCTTTGATCCACCAAGGGTTTGAATACTCCGGCTCGGTTCCATGTCACACAAACAGAAGCTGAGGTTTAATTGTATGACTTGACTTTGATAGAATTGATCACATGTAAAAAGTGCTTTGTGCTTAATTTTGTTAGTGCCAAGTGCTCGGCACCTATCAGGGATTAAGACCTTTGATCTTGTTCCTTTGGAAATATGTAGTAGTTTTAAAATTATGAAATGCATCAGTTTTCAGGAAAGCCAAGGCTTAGATCTGCTGAATTGCTTCAATTATGTAATGGAAATAACATAAATGGCATAAATGAGAAAAAGTCAGGCCTAGTTCAGAGCTGCTTATGAATTACTGCCATTGACAGGAGGTCTATTTTTGGGTACCAGACTGGTACTTTATGGATTTATTGAAGGAGTTTGCTGTCTGCAAATCAGCAGTGATGTTTTACTTCTGAAATGACACAAGCATTTTCATCAAACCGATTCTTTACCAACTCCATATGTTCACTTGCAAATAGAGGCATTTGCTTTGAAAGACAAATATCAGGTGAATTCAATTTAAATATTGAAAAGATTTATACAGATACACAGATGTATAGATTGGTAAAAGAAATAGCATCTCAGTGATGCCCAGTTTAGAATAAACATGTTTGGTGTCCCAACTTTTATCCTTTGCCAAGTAATGCTACTGGACCAGAAGAAAAACTGAAATTGTAAATTTTACCATGATAAAAATTCTTGGGTTTTAAACTTCTGAAGAGTGTGTTCAGAGAGTAATGGAAATGCTTCCAGAAAACAAAATTATACACCAAGAGTAGAGAAATAAAAATACTTGAAAAGTTCATAAAGTTTTGTTAGTTTGGTTTTTTTTTTTTACTCAAGAAGTTACAAATACTAAAGGTTCACATCACTGGGCATGTAGAGCTGCATTAAAAATTACCAGTTACATATTTTTTAAAAGTTGTACTACTTGCTAGCTTATAAAATTGATGTTCTGCAGATTTGCCACTTGGTGGTGCCAGATTGATTTACAAATCAGATGCAAGCTAAGATGAGAGGTTAAAGTTGTATCTGAGGGGTGTACACTGAGGTAGAAGTAAAATTTGGTTGAAAAACTTTGACTGTGTGATGGCACTGGTGCAGCTGTACTCAGCAGCTGTTCTGGCCTGCATTCCTCAAGCCCCAGCTCCCGAGTCCCTCTCTGTCCTTCCAGTGCAAAAGAGAATAAGTATATAGTAAAACTACAGGTGAGGACAAAGTTTCTGGAACATTCTCCCATGCCACACAGAGCCAAAAATAGTTTGCATTTGGTGATATTCCAGGATCATCTTGGGGTTTCAGGAGGCAGCTGCAGGTGTGCTGCTCCCAGTAGTGTTTTTGTAGGTGTTTGGCATAGTTCCTGTCTGGTTGTTGTTTTAATGCTGGCAAAATTTTTACATAATTATTGCTGAGGTCCATTTCTGTGAGTTTAAGGAAGGACAATGATCATCATCAACATAAATCCAAACAAAAAGACCCATGTGATTAAATCTGCCTTCCTCCATATCTCAGTTGTGGGGCTGCATTTCATCAGACTTTGAGTTTTACTATGTTTTATTAAAATTTCTCAATTTGTCACTGTTATCAGTGTTTAGCATTGAACTATATTTG
The DNA here is from genome assembly GCA_024611175.1 of Megaceryle torquata. Lineage (NCBI taxonomy): Eukaryota > Metazoa > Chordata > Aves > Coraciiformes > Cerylidae > Megaceryle > Megaceryle torquata. Next base: position 35,253 of record JANIJG010004931.1, on the reverse strand, counting down.
CACCAGTCTTCATAACATCTTTGTTTTTTCTCTCTCTCTCAATACTGCAGTTCCAAAAGAGTTGGTGGAGCTTCACTTGAAACTGATGAGAAAGATTGGGAAGTCTGTCACAGCAGACAGATGGGAAAAATATTTGATCAAGGTACAATATATGTGTTGTATTATCCTGCAATGCTGGAATATGGTTATGATGAGCTGTTGTGTCAGCAATCCCTGGTATGAATTATAGCATGCCTTGGGCTGTGCTGTGGCCAACATTGATGAGCGTGCCCAGACTTCAGTTGCATAAGATCCCGGCTTAACTTTCAGTCTGCCTAGGCTTGTGTAAAAAATAAATAAATTTCTGAAAACAGTATCTTCTGCCTGTAAAAAGAGTGAAAAGAGTGTGCAACTTAAAACTTGGTAGTAAAATACTTTTTTTGAGCCTGAGGACCCTAAATAAAGAATGAGATTTGGTAGCCTGAAAATGGGCTGAATTGAGCATAGTGACTTACACAGTAAAAATTCACTTATATCAGATAACAGAATGGTTTGGGTTGGAAAGGACCTTTCAAGCTCATCTGGTCCAAATCCCTTGGAGGGAGTAGGGACATCTGCAACTAGAGTGGCTTACTCAGAGCCCACCCAACCTCACCTGGAATGTTTCCCGAGATGGGGCATTGACCACCTCTCTGGGCAACCTGGGCCAGGGTCTCACCACCCTTGGTGTAAAAAATTTCTTCCTTCTCTCTTGTCTAAATCTCCCCTCTTCTAGTTTAAAACCATCACCCTTGTCCTGTTGCAACAGGCCCTGCTAAAAAGACTGTTCCCATCTTATGGGCCTCTTTTTAAGTACTGAGAGGCTGCAGTAAGGTCTCCCTAGAGCCCTCTCTTCTCCAGTCTGAACAACCCCAACTCTCTCAACCTGACCTCCCAGCAGAGGGGTTCCAGCCCTTGCATCATAGTTGCCACCCAGTTGTCTGGATATGATTTAATTACTGTGATTTGGTTGGTATTCATACAGGGACTAACCATAGAGAGTTCTTGTAGCATGTGTTACTAATAAAGGAAAGTATTGCAGTCATTTACATCTGCATGCTCAAAATGGTGCAGATAAGATAAAAATGTAGTTGTGCATCCATAAAAATAGATCATCCCCTTGTTTTACAGAATTCTGTGCTGATATTTTAATTGTGACTATCCCATTGTTGGCACCTTACATGCAAAGAGTTTTCAGTTTAAAGAATTTACGCTGCTTCAGCAAATAAAAATATACAGATATTCAAAATCAGTAATTTACCTTTTTCTCTCTGGAAATGTTTCATGTGTCTTTTAATCTACAAAAAAAGTAGTCTAGGTATTGTCAGCATTATGGTAATAGCAACAATAGCAGTAATGGCACTTGGCAAATCCAGTTGCAGTTTGCCCCCTGAAGTGCTTTGCAGAGACAGGGATTTGTCTTTAGGTTTGTGGAGTCTTAGGATGATGTTTTTAGGACTGGGTATATGTCAGGAAATGACCAGCTGAAGGGCCTTAGGTTAAATCTCACCTCTTAACCAGCTGTGAAGTATTTATGATTGTTTTAAAATAATAATGTAATAATTTATATAATTGTTGTGACTTTGTATATTGCCAAGTACTGTGGTTACCATATTTGTGTTGTATTCCTTGATACACCTAAAAGCCCTTGCAGCAAGATGAGAAAACCCAATTCTATCTAGTGATCTTATGCACCCCACTGAAGTCACTTACCATTTGTGTGGTAAGCAGAAAGAAGAGGGGAAAGCAAGTTATGAGGGAGTAGTTTGCAAAATTTTCCTTCAGCAGGTACTGAAAGGATGGGAAAGTGGAAGGGAAACCCTCCCACACCCCTCTGTTAGGACCAAGCAAGTGGTAATAAATTCTACTTCATTTAACAGTCTCCAGAGCTAACTTGAAGCTTATTCTAGCCAGTAGTTCAAAGGAACCTTGAAGAACAAAGGAATTTGAATATAACTAATGAGAGAGGTATGTTAATATTGTCCCCATTTCGAAGGGGTATAATGAATTTAGGAAAAAGAACAGAAAGTATTGGGAAGTGCCACAAAAGCCAGGAAAAAAAGAAAAAAAAATGGAAAAGGTGTGGAACCACAGAGAGCATTCTTTCCAGATGCCTGCAGGATTGCTCAACAAATTCTTAAGAGGCAATGTTGACCTGTTTTTCCTTTGTTAGAAACCACTAGTGTGTTGCTTTGATAAAACAGGGTTTGATAGATTCTAGATGTGACCAGGGAAAACCTTTAAGTGGAGAACATTCAAACTTACATGCTCTTAATATTTACACATGTATATGTTATTAATGCATTTTGTTTATATACCAGCTGTTTATAAGATGTGCTTTGACTGCCATCCTTAGGAAGAGCATCATAAAAAATTTCTCTAAGCTGTAGCTGGTATTTTGACAGATGAATTTATTTTGGGATAGGAAATGAACATGGCGTTTCAGAGTTTTCCTGTTCCCTCTTCTGATGGTAAACCACCCAAGCTGGCTCACCAGCATACACACTAGTCTCATTTGGAAGAAAATGGCTGTAGGGCTCCAGGAATCTGACTTTTTACCTCTGTGCAAGAAATGTTTATGGTCCTATATGACCAAAGTAAAGAAATGGCTTGTCCTAAACAATTTAACAGCTGAAAGGAAGTGTCCAGCTTGGCTGCTTTTGGAGAAATGCATGGTTGAGTTAATTGAGATTGTGCTGTCTCCTGGAAAAATACTTTACTTGATTATTGTCAAACATATTTTGCATTTTTATACAGATAGGATTTCTCTGGACTGGTCCATCTGGAACTTTGAACCTCAAAATCGGCACGTTCTGAACACACTGTCTTTTCTGATTGTTAGAATTCGGGTGTCTAGTCCCACCTGAGCAGGCTCCTCTGCTGGGTCTTTCACCTTCCCGTTTTCATTGTTTAAAGTGAACACTTGGAGCATGGTAATAGTAAGTGTCGGATGCCATCGTAGCTGCTTTGGAAGTAGTTGATAGAGATGATATTTCATCATCTCTCATGCAGGCTGCAGGGGGTGTTGACCACTGCTTAGCACACAGAAGCCAGTTGCTCCCACAAGCAGGAGGTTTTTGATTGGCGTGGAACTTCCCCTCTGTGAAGGCAGACACTGCTATTTCAGTGGAGCCTGAATCAATGAGATCTGTAGTTCAGAGATATGACAGTACTTGTCAGGAGAAAGCACAATCATCTGGTTTTTAATTGTCAAAATGTCATCACTTCAGTTTGAACAGATGCTTCATCAGCTCTGATGCCTCTGAGCTTTTGCTTTGACAATCATACACTTCCGCAGCACGTGAAATGTCTCATCATTGCTTTCATACTTGATGAGTAAGTAATGAACAGCAACTGACACACACCCTTAGCAAGGGGTTTGATGTACAGTTTCCTAGCATTCTTCATGTTACATGGTGGAAAAGGAGCGAGAAAGCAGAGTAACTTTGTTCTGTGAGCGAGCAGCGCTTGTCTCTCACTGTGAACTTGGGTACTTCTCTGATGCAAAGCCAGTCTAATGTTTCTTAACCTTGGAGCAGGAAAAAAATGCTCTCCAGCAGAATTTGTTGTGACCAGAGAGCGCTCTCTTCGCCATTCTTTGGAGGTTGTAGTGTAAAGTCAGAATATGATGTACGGTGTGGCTGAGCTGATCTAATTGCAGGCTTACCCTTGGGTCACTGAAGAATTGGTGTCAGTTCTAAGGATAGCAGGGAATTAAGTAGCCCTGGGGATAGAAGAGGTGCAGCAGCCCTTTTCTTGGCTGTAGCCTATGTGGAGTTTTACGGTGTGAATTTGCTAATCTGTATTTCTGGTGGGTGAAATTCAGGGTTTATTTTTGCTACTGTTTCCAGAAAAAAACCACCACTTTCAAATGCAATTTACAGGTTTCTTGGTAGCTGTATCGCGTGTTTAATAATTATTTGGTGATTGGGAGACTACACTCTTTTCATTGAGTCTGTTCAGCTGGGCTTCCTTGCAGATTGAAGGGCAGCAGTACCTTGAGTGCTAATTTGGACAGTTGTGATTCAACACTGGCGCTTCATAATAATCCCGACTGGAGATGTAGCTGTGTTCAGCTTTCACCTCCTCCTAATGGGTATTTCCACGAGAATAGCCTCACCAATAGGAGATCCCACCATCTGTCCTCAATTAATACGTAGCTCTTCTCTGTCCATGAGAATTTTCTTAAGCACACCTGAGCTGTTCAGGAGGTGAGGGAATTCCTTCTCTTCCGTCATTATCGGAGCTCCCGCTGATTCAACCTGTTTATTCTCTACTGCCTTTTTTTAATGATCTTTTTTGTCATTCCCATATTGGTGTCATTGAATTTATTTTCTTGAAGTAAATTGAAATTGGCTATACTTAAAATATTTTAAATTATTTATCGAGCAACTTGAAGCCCAAGATATTTTCTAAAGAATAATAATTCCCCAGCATGCAGTGAGTGTCAGTTGCATTTGTTATCTGCAGTACAGCTGTAGGACTTAGAGGGCCCCAAGATGGTGTGGCAGCTTACATGCTAAGTGCTCTAAGGAGACATAACAAGAAATCGAGAGAATTTATATTTAAATAGACAAGTCAGAAATAGAAAAATGGGTGATTATGCACAGCAAAGACAAGGATATCTTCCCGGTTCAGGGCTGTGCTGCCTAATGTAAGGGGTTTAGGAACCTGGTGGTGATCAGGGCCTTGCTGCTCTATTCTTCCATGGAGATTTGTCAGTGTTTGCCAGCCTTCCCCAGTTCTGTTTTTCATTTTTGTGAGAGGCTTTGTGACCTGCAGTCCTGTAGAGCTCATGTATAATTATTACTGCAGTAAGATACTATTAATATAAAAGTTTAAAGTTGCTTTTTATCCACTAACACTAGCAACCTTACTATTTTGTTTTGTGACAGATTTGCCAAGAATTCAACAGCACTTGGGCTTGGGAGATGGAAAAAAAAGGATACCTAGAAATGAGTGTTGAGTGCAAACTGGGGATTCTGAAGGTACACGTTCATCAGCTAAGTTTCTAAAGGACTTTTTCCTTACTCACTTAAATATGAGTCATGAATAGTTTGGGTTGGAAGGGACCTTAAAGGTCATCTAGTTCCAGCCCTCCTGCCATGGGCAGGGACATCTTGGAGATTACGCTTTCTCACTCCTTTAAACATCTTGCAAATTTAAGCTTGACTGAACCACAAGTAGATGCATTAAATATAGAGCTGATAGTGTATCAGGCCTGATAGTCATTGTAGACAGATGAGCCCAGACTGAATGGAACATTTGGTTTGCATATTTTACACACTTTATACGAAACTTGTTTTGTACTTACTGTTTGGTCAGTAGATACTTACCTGTGCAGTACACTTCTTAAAATGTTCATTAGCTTGCTGAATTCCAAAGACAAAGATGGGACTTCATCTTTTCGAGTCTTGAGAAAACTGTCAGGGTTATGTACATGTTCTATTGTAGACAATCATTTGTATGATATAAAAAAACAAACCAAAACAAACAAAAAAACCAACCAACAAACCAACCAAACAAACAAAAAAACCCACCTAAAACACACACACACACACAAACCCCTCAAAAAACTAGGACTAAACTTGCTAAGCTGGCCAGGAAAAAGAAGAAAAACCCCCAAACTTGTGTCTCATTTGAAAATTACATGGTCTGGACAAACCACTGATAGCTGTAGCCAACTCAGAGATCCAATGGAGAGTGACCTAAAAAGAAGTTACAAATTACCCTGGAAGGAAATGAGCTGATTTTCTTACTTCTGTTTATATTGTGATATTTTAACAGTCTTTCTACTTTCTCACCTTTTCAGTATCTCTGTGAATGTCAGTTTGATGACAATCTAAAGTTTAAGAACATAATTAATGAGGAGGATGCTGATGCTATGCGTCTCCAGCCCATTGGTCGAGACAAGGATGGCCTGATGTATTGGTATCAGTTGGATCAGGAGCATAATGTCAGAATGTACATAGAAGAACAGGATGACCAGGATGGATCCACATGGAAGTGCATTGTTAGGTATTCCTGTAATTTTTTTTCCTTTTTTTTTTCTTGTTTTGTTTCTTTTCTTGTTTTTATAGAATCACAGAATGGTTTGAGTTGGAAGGAACCATAAAGATCATCTATTTCCACCCCCCTGCCATGGGCAGGGGCACCTCCCCCTACACCGGGTTGCTCAGAGTTCTCATCCCGCCTGGTCTTAAACACTTCCAGGGATGAAGCATCCACAGCTTCTTTGGGCAACCTCTGTCAGTGTCTCACCACCCTCATAGTAAAGAACATCTTCCTAGTGTCTAATCTAAATTTACCCTGCTCTAGTTTAAAGCCATTATTGCTCATTGTCCTATCGCCACATGCCCTTGTAAAAAGTCCCTCTCCAGCTTTCCTGTAGGCTTTCTTTGGATACTGGAAGGCTGCTAAAAGGTGTCTCCAGAGCCTTCTCTTCTCCAGGCTGAAGAAGTTAGGGTTTGTAGGGTTTTTAGCTGTTTGTGACTGGAGCTCAGAAATTTATTTCCATAAATCTCCCTTTCTCACAGAGTAGGATTCATGACAGTGGGATTTTCTGCCTTCACACTTACATTGTAGGAAAAAACATGTCCAGAAGTAACTCATGGATTTGTTGGTAGTAGCCAATGTGTAGTTTTTCTGCTTAACCGAGCTACAATGAATATATGAAAAGGGTAGAAAGAGAAGACTCTCTTGAGAACAATGGTTCCATATTGCTCACTGGCCAGCTAAATGCCTTAGGAGATGGAGGAGGACTCTTGCTGCTTTAACTTCTGCTGTATTAAGAAAATGACAAGTGGACAGTTTTATTCTTGAAGGAATTACATTGCAATTTTGACTTCTTGGAACAATACAACTGTTGACAATATAAATAGGCACAAAAAATCTTCTGGACTAGAATTCAGCTCATAGATCACTACAGATGAGGTGCATGATGTTGATGCAGACTGACATGTGTTATGTGACTCAGTGCCTCTGGCTCTCAGTTGCTGAAGATTGGTCTGTTAATATTTTACCTTCAGATTTACAGTGTTTTGTGGTTCTTGTTACATCTTTTGGTTTTCGCTTTCCTACTCTATGCAAAGTATATGGGATCTGTCTTACTGGAAAAAGAATTAACTTCAAATTTGTTTCACATCTGCTAGCTATCCATTCTTAGTTTATTTCTTCTTATATGTCTACATTTTTTCTACATTTTTTTCATTTTTTTTAATTAGTTCTGTGTAAGCTTCTTTTTTTTTTTTTTTTTTTTAATTTGCTTAGTTCCAAGTGGATTTTAATCTGGACTTAGCAGAATCAACTCTGACTTAAAAAGTACATAAGGATCTAAAAATAGATCTAAAAAAAGTCAAGTAACTTTTTTTCCTGTTTGTAAATTTTAATTTTTGTATCTGCAGCTCATTTACATATCCATAACTTTAGTAACCATGGGAGTCATATAAAACTTTAAATCACTGTCAGTGGGCCATAAAATGATAAGTGTTGGTGCCAGTGAAGCTTAGACAGCCATTGTGGGTGAATAAAGCAAATGTATATAAGCAAACCAATCAAGCTGAGCTCTTCACATACTGTAGACTCCAGAGGTAAATGCCAAAAGTGGAAGAAATCAGGGTTCGCTGGGAAGGTTCTGACACTCCACTCTCATAGAAGAACAATCACAGTAATGTGTCGTGAAACCTGAAATGGTTAAAACCCATGAGATTTCACATCTCAGGGTTGTTGCACTTCCCAGCTTCTTTTCCCTGAGCAAAACAAATCGCTGAATGTTGACTTTGAAAAGAGAAATGTGAGAGCTGTGTTATTGTCACCTGTCTGAAAAACAATGTCTCTGTTTAATCATTGCTCAAAGACACTATACATGGAGGTGGTGTTTTTTTATAGTCAGGTGTCCAGTTAAAATAAGGAACTATATATAGTGCAGTGAGATTCACACACAGAGAGCTGCCTGAACATTTTCTCGCTGTCATAACCCAAGTAGCTGGAGTTTTCTAAACAACTTTGCATTGTTTGCGATGTGCTGAGGTACTTGCAAAATGTTTATAAATTACTTTTTCAAAATTTCACTTGAATGATGTGGCTGTTCTGTTGATGCATAAGCAGAAAACTACAGCTTCCTCTCTGCTGAGAGAAAAAAGAAATTGCAAAGAAAAGTCAGTGAGGATGGGTAAGAGGATAATAAATAAAAGAATAATAGTAGCAGCTTGGATCCAGACCCAACAGGTCTTGACTTGAGGTAGACATGGTCCTTCTAGAAAGATGACTTTTATTTTTTTATGGATAAATAGGATGGTTTCTGACTGCAAAGCTGTAGCCACTCTGGTGGGACAGACACTGTCCTTCTATATCATGTTTTCAGGGCTGTGTTTGTTGAAGCAGATGGTGTTTGTTTATATTTTACGTATCCCTTGGGGGTAAATGGCTTATCAAACAATATGTTTTCTCTTCTGTCATCTAGAAACCGCAATGAGCTTGCTGAGACCCTAGAGCTCCTGAAAGCACAAATTGATCCTGCCCTGCTGAAAAACAACAATTCTCAGCAGGAGAATTCATTACGTGAAAGCCCAAGCATAGAAGATGAAGACACCAAAAAGGCTGAAGAATCATCTACACAAGGTTTTCTGCCTTCTTTTCTCAAATTTTAAATGTGCTGTGGCAGTTTTAGAATTTTCAACTTAATGGAAAGATACTGTGTTAGATTAGGACTTTTTAAAAAGAAAACAATAAATGACCCACCAAAAAAATAAACCAAGTAAATATTGAACACTTTGAAGTGATAAATATTTTTGGAGTTTTTTTAATTGCCTGTTTAGGCTTAAGAGTCTATTTATAAGAAGAGCTGTGTATAAATTGCTAAGTAGTTTTATTTTTGGTGTACATTTTGTATAGTACTGTAAATGCTCATCATTGTATGTTTTTGTGAGGCATTGAACTCTTGCCAAACTTCTGTTCTAGCAACATTAAAATTTTTAAAAGAAAAAAAATTCTCTTTGTGCAATGCCATGATTGAAATCACTACAGTATTGGGTGTGTTGTTTATTGTTGCTTTTGAGTTTGAATCCTCAAATGTTTCACAATCGACATGATTTTTTCAAGAAGACATGAAACAATTAAAACAGTTAAACCAATTCAAAATACTATAACATTTTAGAAGTGAAGTGGTCCTTAGCTGCCTCCACCATTCTTGTTAGAAGGGAAATAACTGATTTTCCTTATTATCATGTCATTGCACATATTTAGTAACTTGCCTGACTTGCTCTTTTGTGCATTGCTTTTACTACTTAACAGCCTGAAGTATTTTATATTATAAGAATCTGATAATTTTTCAGGTTATGAAGAGCTAAATGCTTATGATCCCAAGTAATTTTACCCCAGTAATTACCTGGTATTACCATTTTCTTAAAACACAGGAAAGTATTTTCACTATCAGAAACAAGATTGAGGGATTCCTGTGTGTTAGTGTTTCTTCAAATCTGTTTAAGTAAATTGGATATATGGAATTAGACAAGGCCTGTCTTGGTTCTGAGTATCAAAGAGAAAGACGTGCTATTTTATTCTCATTCTCTGCAATAATCAGTGTAGAACAGAAGAAATAAATAAAAAAGATAAAATTTGAGTTGTTGTGGAAGCATTAAAAGACTGCTGTAGAAATTGCAGTAAATTGTGACAAAACACCAACAGAATTGTCTTTTAGTCTGAGGGGTTTCCAATACTAACTCTGCACGTAAGTGACAACATAACCTGTGAGATTACGGACACTGCAAAATTAATTCCAAGTACTGATCTTGCTTTTGTCTCACTAAAAATTGGTCAAGACAGCTTAAAACATCTTAAGTGAGATCTCTGTTTCAGATACCATTTTACTTTACACTGAATTCAGAAGGAGCCATTTGAAATCATGTTAGTGAATGTCCCCACTGTAGGTAACTCCATAAATTTGATGTCAGACCTGCCTGGGTCAGTACTTGCCTTTGTCTGTGTATTGATGCAAAATCACTCCTAGACCCATCTATGTGTTGAATAATTGTGTTAAGTGCAGTCAGTGTCTTCACAGAGCACTACTTCGAGCCTTTCAGTTGAGAATCTTTAGTATTTCTTCCTGTTAATCCAAGGACTGCATTCAGAAGCCCTTCTAAGGTACAGCAAAAACAATGGAAGATCCAACACCTCTTTGCTTTTGGCCACTTCCCAAGCAACATTAAATAAGTTCACATAAAAATAAGCTGAACTGAACCAATGCTTACGTGTTTCTTACTAGCCTGACTGATGGGCAGTGTTAAGACAACTTGTGCACCATCTGAGTCATTCTGTACATCGGAAACACTTCACAAGCAGTTTGGGGAGTTGAACTATAGAACAACTGTTGATTTTCAGCATAGAGAAGTTTGGGGATTCTGGTGATCCTTGATGAAGTGTGGGAGAAAGCAGCAGGTGATGGGAAGAAGCGTTTGAACAAAGTTTAGACAGAAATGAAGGGAGGGCAGAAGGATTCAAGCACAGAGAAAATAGCTTGTTCTCACTGTTAAAGACAGATGTCTTTAAAGAGGCAGTTTTTGCATTGCAGGGTCTCAGAGTGGGGTCAACTTCTGTGAATGGGGAAGAAACAGCCTTGAGCCTTCAAAATGCTACTGCTTCGGGTGCCTTAGAGATGCATCTTTCACTGCTGTACTAATTGCTGAGGCTTATTTGGATACATGCTTTGTATTTTAAAATACTGTAAAATCCATGAATTCTTCCTTACCACTCTTCTGGAATGCTTATTTTCTTTAATGTAACTAAGTTAGATGTCACGTATTTCCCCCTGTGTATTTGTAACCACTTTGGAAAACTCATCTTTTGAAAAAATTTGTCAGGAGACGGGCAAGGTAGAAGACAAAAATCATCTTTTGGTTTGGAGTTATGTCACACTGCAATAAGATCTTCCAGATGGTAGAAGATGCTGTTATGGTGTATGTAGTTCTATTCTATTTGCTTTTTCTAATTAGTTCTATGGCTAGCTGGCTCAAAAGATAAGGTAAAATAAAAAAACCCCTGAGGTATTAAGACACCCTAATGATGGAAAACTGACTTGGCAAAGTGGGCGTAACCTAATTCTGTAAGCGTTGCAGGTTTTTCTGGGGTGTGCTACTACTCACTGTGCTTGTTTTAGAAATGACAGGTGAAGTGGGTTTAGACTATTGTCTGTTATTTGTGTTTTGATAGTACGTAGGAGATGTAGGCTTGATGAGGCTCTGAACAATGTGATTTAGGTGAGGATGTCCCTGCTTATTGCATTGGGGTTGGACTAGATGGCCTTTGGAGGTCCCTTCCAACCTGGGGCATTCTATGATTCTATAGTCATTACCCAGAGAATCTCAGTGAATTTTGCCATGAGCCATAAGGTTGAATGTCTTCTCTTTTCTCTGAACTGTTGAAGTACAAGAGTTAAGTATTTCTTGAAATAAAAATGTGTACAAACAGGACTGGTTTCCATGTGGAATTTCACTTGAAGATCATGGAATCTTGCATCATATTGTGGTTCGTGAAATAACTCAGAAACTCAAGTGAGACTTCAAGCTGATGCTTCGTGCACTCGCTGCGTAGGTTTTAGGTATCCTCGGAAAGTACTGTGATACTACTACAGGAGAGACTGAGATGTCTGTGTAATGAAGGATAAGTCTAGCATTCTGCTGCTAGCTTTGGAAATTTAGGTTTATCTTGGTCTATAATTAAACTGAACTGTGATTCTATAGCTAAAAATTGTCAACCCTCTCATTTAATTACAGTATTAGATAAGCTGGACTCCTGCTAATTCTATGAGAGAAGATTCCTTTTTGAGGGATGTTGGGTTGCTGGGTTTTTAGATATGCCTTTGTTTTGATGGGTGCTCTTTGTAATTCTGAAGGTCCCCCGGTTGTTTCATAGTTGTTTTTCTCTGTCAACAGAGAATCAAGTAAAAATCAAGGAAGAAAAAGAGGAGGTAGAGGAACAGTCAGTGGAATCAGAAAGCCTTCCTCTTCCTGTGGTCAAAGAAGATGAAAATACCCTGAAAACTGAGAAAGTGGAAGAAAAAGAAATTATAAAATTGCCAGTAATAGTAAAATTAGAGAAACCTTCAGAATACAATGAAGAAAAGCAAACTGTCAAAGAAGAAAGTGACTCCTTTAAAGAAAATGTCAAACCCGTTAAAGTAGAGGTGAAGGAAAACAAAATAGAACCAAAAGACTTAAAAGAAGTAAAAAGCTGTACAGACAAAATAGCAGTTCATGAGCCAGAGAGATTAGAATTTTGTGTTAATGTCAAAACACCCCAAGAAATTGTGGAGAAATCTGTGGAGGAAAGTGAGAAACTTAAAAATGACCAGCAGGCAAAAATACCACTTAAAAAGCGAGAGATCAAGCTGACGGATGACTATGACAGTCCGATAAAGGGGCCCCTATGTAAATGTGTTACTCCAACAAAGGATGTCTTGAAGGAAGAAGGAAAAGCAGAAGAAGAAGCTTTTAAGAGAGTCCCTACAATTACTGCTTTATGTCCTGATGGGAAAGTGTTAGTAAATGGAGAGGTTAGCTGTGAAAAAGTAACCCCAGGTGTCATACAGAATAATAAGTCAGAACATTCTCCTAGCACAAAGGAAGAGAACAGCTCATTAAAAGAGAAAAATGGAAAAAGTGGGGAAAAGGTATTGGACTCCCTAAATTCTGTTAGTAAAATTATAAAAGCCTGTGAGGGTGAGAAAAATGCAGTAACTGTGGTCAAAGAAATAGGGGCTGTGGTCTCTGAGGTTTCTAATGAGAAAGTGCCTTTAAAGGAGGAATCTAGTCCTGTGGAAAAAGAGTCCCTTGACAGCACAACTACTGGAATGGTAGTGGAAGAGTCAGTGAACTCTGATGACTGTGCCAAAACTGAAGAGATGCTGGCCACTAACATCAGAAAGGACAGACTGCCATCACCCAAAGAATGTTCAGAGAAGCTGGAGAAGTCCACAGATGCATCTGCTCCTGCAGAACTGCCCAAGCTTTCACTGCCTGATGAAGAGACTTTGAAAAGTAAAGGTGAGTCTGAGGAGAAACCTGATTCTCCGAAAGCTGCTGAGACACCCCCTGCATCTACTTCTCCCATTACTTCAGAGAAACCTGTTTTGGAAAAGGAGGACACTGATAGTAAAACGCCTCTACCTGAGGAGAGCAAAGCAGAAGGAAAATCCAACCCTGAAAAGCAAGAGGAAGAGCCCGAAGCTACCAAGACAGAGCCAGATAGGTCAGATGATGCCCCTGTTTCTAATCTGGAGGACTCCTCGGAGAGTAAAAAGGAATCTCCAGTACCTAAAAGCAAATTTAAATATAAGCTAGTTTCTGAGGAAGAAAGCTGTGCAACAGATAGTAAAGAAATAACTTCTGAAAGACAGAAAGAAGGAATTAAATTAACAATCAGGATCTCCAGTCGGAAGAGAAAGACAGAAACACCACCAGAAGATGTCGGCATTGGCCGCACATTAAGGCGATCTCCAAGAATATCCAAGCCTACTCCAAAAGTTGTGGAGACTCGGGATCAGAAGCCTGATAAAAAACGACCTGAAGAGGAAGAGGAGAAGCCTGCAGTGGCACAAAAACCAGAACGAAAAGAAGATGCGAAAAAACAGGAGAAGGAGTCAAATTCTAAGGTTAACAAGGTAATGCAGTTTTATTACCCAGGAATAATGAATACCTGGGGTCTTATCTATAAGGAGAACATACACTTACATAGGAATGTTGAGGATTATGTTCCTTTGGTCAGCTTTTATGAGAAGCTTTGCAATCCAGTTAGCGGACTCAAGCAATTTAAAACCAGCCTCTAAGAGAGTGCTAATTTCTGTTGACTTACCAGTTTATAAAATCAGTCACTTAACCTAAACTAAGTAGACCAAGTCAACCGGAGTGAATTCTTCTAAAAACTGAGATGATCAGACCCAAGTCAGTCTGGCTGAGTGGAGACTTCTAGCTCCTTTGGATTTAGTAGATGGATACTTGTTGGTGTCTGGTTGGCCAGGATGATCATAACCCAAAAAGGAACCAACAAATGGTGAAGAATAAAAATATTATCACTTCTGTTTCTAGGTGAAGCTAAGTGTTGTGGTGAGTTCATGATATAATTTAGCTTTTCTTCTATGTGGGATATACCTTTTACTTTGGCTGGAGGTTTGTTTTTTGGTTTTGGGGTTTTTTTTCATTATAAACGTTTGCTTGTGCAGCATAGACCTTAAAAGTATTTCATATAAGCAACACACCAAGTTATACAGCTGTATAGTGTTCTTCTAAGTCTATGTAATTGCAAACACCTATTATTAATTTGTCTTCCCTTTTTTCTGAATATGGAGTACAAAAAAGAAACAAGAAATAAAAAGTCTGCATTTATGTGTACTCTTCATATGTCAACTTGAAATCTTATTAACTTATCCCCTGCTACGCATTTTTCTTGCCATTTATGCAGTTTTACCAAGACGTTCACTTAGCAAGTTTCTTCCACGTACTGCTGCCTTGAATAACTTTCATAAAATAAAGTTGATTTTTCAGTGTATGGTAACAGCTATACTAATAAATTCTGTCATTTAGATAAAAAAATATGATTTTTTTTTCTTAATTTAAAGACTTAAAAAAATAATGTAATTGTGATTGTGAATCTTACAAGTAGTTTTAATTTTGAGGTACTGTTGCTGTAGGCATTTTAACTTGACCTCTCTTTTTGAAAGATAAGGAGATATAAAGACTCTTAAAATAAATATGGTAGGGGAAGAAGTTTGAAGCTACTAGGCTTCTCTCATTCAAATCTTTAACAAGCTATTTTAAATTTGTTTTCTTTTAAACAAGTGTCTTTAAAAAGAATATTTGAAATGGTGATGAAATATGACAAAGCCTAAACTTGAACTAAGACTACCATGGATTTAAAATATATTTGTTACTAAAGTTTAGTCAACAGTAACATGTGTAAAAGGTAGAAAATAATGTTAAGAGCCTAAAACAAAATTTTACCAATGTGACAAATACTGCTTTGGTATGAGTCCATCCTGCAGGAGGAATGCAATATTTTGTACATTTTATTTTATTCAGCTCATTCAGATCAATGAGTAGTTTAGTAAAAAATGGAAAAGTGTTTTTATTTGAAAAAGCCAGACAAGTTGTTTTCCTTTTCAGTGTCTTGGGGGTAGAGGGTGGGAAGAGTTGTGAGACAATGAGGTCTGTGAGAAACAAGTCACTTAATGGGAAGAGAAGCTTCTTCTGTTTGATATGTTGCTTTAATTCTAAAATATCCTAGCTTCAGAAAGTAGTTTTAACTAATTCAAAATAATACTCTGAATTTTAATCAAAATCTTGTTTTCTTTCAAAATATGACAATAAATATGACAAAAAGGCATAGATGCCCCTTTGATTAGCATAAAAAAAGAAGCATCAACTGAATCAGTTTTCACTTAAGAAAAATTATGGAAGAGTATAAATGTGAAAGAAGACCTAGATCTAAGTTAGGAACTTAAAAGATGCAGTGATTTTATTTTAGAAAAATATGTCTTAGAGGAAGGCACCAGAAACATTTAAGTTAATATACTTCTTAAGAGTGCAATCATGTTTCCTAAAGTGAAATAAAAGACATAAACTGGCGGGGGGGGAAGCCCAAAAGATTCTCTTTGAGTTAAGGAAAGCTATCACCAAGAAGTTGTGGAAGTTTAAATGTAGAATTTACCATGTTCACAAAAAAGTTTACTTGTCAAAATAGGAAAAAAGGGGCTGAGTGACAAATTTGTCTTCTGACTTGTATATCTTATTTGAAAATATCTTTCTGCAGGTAGATTTGAATTTTTATTCTGTTGCATTTTGAGAGTCTTTGAAAGGCAGTTTATTCACTGAAATGCCCTGTTGTAAATTTACTGCAGCTGTCCCGATTGAAATGAATCACTTAACTGTAGAGACAAGTGTTTGTTAAGATCCGGGAAGAAACTCTGTGAGCTTCCTTTGTGTTTTCTCTTTGAAATGGTACATCTCATAGAGAAGCAAAGTTCGGTGGACGGGTACGCGAACACGTGGCCGGTGGAAATACTCAAGTAATGAAGAAAGCGAGGACTCGGAGAGTGAAAAAAACTCTGATGAGGAGGAAGAAGAGGAAGAAGAGGAGGAAGAAGAAGCTGCACCTGCTGATGACGATGAGCCGTGCAAGAAGTGTGGCCTTCCCAATCACCCCGAGCTGGTAGGCTTTTCAGAAAAGCTGCTGTTGGCTATTGAGTCAGATTTGGTGGATTGACTTTGGTGATATCTGAAGGTACATTGTCTTTTGGGGTAGCTGTACATAGGAGAATCTGCTCTAGGTTTGAGGTGGTAGGTGGGTTTACCTTTAAGAAGAAGTGAAGGAGATTACATGGAAGTAACCTGGGTTTGATGGATCAACTACTCTGTGGTTAAGGAATTGGCCGGATGGTTGAATTCAGTGAGTTGTGGTCAACAACTCAGTGTCCAAGTGGAGACCAGTGATGAGTGGTGTTCCTCAGGGGTCGGTATTGGGACCAGCACTGTTTAAAGTGTTTCTCAGTGACATGGATATAATTGCACATCACCCTGAGGACTGCATGCAGCAAAATCCCACACAGAAGGAGCATAATGAGCTTTTGCTGTTTCTAATGTTTATGGTCGTGGTTCATCAGTGGCTGATACCATGAATTCCTCTGTTTATCTCGGAAATCATAATGTGTAGTCCTGCTATGAATCCATAAAATAAGCATTCTCTCGAGGGTGTGACAGATACTCTAGTGTAGCTGAGACAGAGTGCTACCTGTAGTCTATTACAAGTAAATATTCCAGCCAATATTCACACAGCTTATTCCAGCTTTGTTCCTCAGTTCTAATGGAAAGGGATAGCTCCAGTTTTACCCAGCTAAGGATGAACTCCCTGTGCTGTATAACCGTAAAAGTCTGTAAGGCTTTGTCTCCACTGCCAGGACATGAAATCATCCTGACTGTGGAAGTGACCAGGTTTCCTTCGTGTGGATGTGAGTGCACAGGGAAAGCAGTTCACACCACATCTTGTCCAGATGGAATCTTCCACTTAGTCTGGGATCTGTAAAGCGTTGCCAGATTCCACACTGTGGGTGCACAATCCACGTTGTGCAGTAGTACTAAGTGCTAAGTGTGTTCTCGGGAACACATAATAAGAGGAAATCTGGTGTTAAAATAGCAAATCATGATATATAAACTTGCCCATAAAAAACACCCCTGATCCCAGAAACATCTAGTGGTGACACAGAAATGAGGGGTGTTGGCATAGTCTGAAGTATTTATGAAGTGCTTCTGTGTTGTCTGGGGAAACAGTTCTGGAGCTTGTTACGTGTTGTGAATGCCAAAATCTCATGATTCATTTTGTTTCCACAGATTTTGTTGTGTGACTCCTGTGACAGTGGATACCACACAGCCTGCCTTCGCCCTCCTTTGATGATAATCCCTGATGGAGAGTGGTTCTGCCCGCCTTGCCAGCATGTACGGTTCCTGTTTGACCTCACTGTTCTCCTTTTCAGCTTTGTGGTTGTGGAGATTTGCTGGGAGTTTAACAAGTTTTTTTATCATTTTTCTGTTTAAAAAATAGAATGCGATGAATGGCAAGGATGCTGGTCTTTCCTTCTGCCCATTAGCAAAACTGAGTTTCGTGAGGTTTTCTTTTTCCTTTCTTTTTTCTGCTAGTGAATGACTGTTTGTTGCTGACATGGAGATGGGAATCTCCACTGTTTTTCTCCCAGCTTTTATTAAATTACCTCAAGACTAACACAGTATAAAAATTATAATGTCTTAATTTTTCCCCAAAGAAACATCCTGTTGCCATCCTGGATGGGGAAGCAGTAGGCAGCAAGGGATGGATCAGTGGCCAAAGCAGGCAGTTCTTTGTGAAGTGCTGTCCCTTCTTCAGAGACGTTTGCTCAGAAGCTGGATAGAGAAAGCTGCTATTTCTAATGATATAGATAATAGTGTAGTTTGCCTCTGCTGGGAAAGCCAGAGCTGGCTTTGTAATAGACAATAAACAATAAATAAGAGTTGTCCAATTAACAGACAAGTATGAACACTTTTTTGATTAAAAAAACCAATAAATGAGTGCACGTGTCCAGTTTCATTTAATGTACATCTAAAATAGCAAGATTTGCAGGGGTGGTGCTTGGGAGGATCAGCCAGAGAGTCTGTGATGCTGCTTTTGGTAAATTAATGGGGAACCATTCATGCACATTTTTAGAATAATCTGCCTGATCCCAACCCCCTTCCTTGCTTTTAGAAAATATTTTTATATGAAAAATGACAGGTTTTTAAAAACACGAAGATCATCCTTGGAAATAGTTTGATGAGGGTATTAACATACAATAAGGCCCAGTTTGTCCATTAAAAGGTCATTTTTACATATGGCTCTTGGAATAGTAAGTGGTGTTCTAAGATAGAGCATTTGGTATGAAAATGCTTCTCAGGTGTACCTCTTGTTTTTTACTGCGGTGTCCACAGTGGGTTCTCCAAAGACTTAAGGGACAAACGGGCATCGCTGGATGTGTAGGCAGTCACCTTCCTGTATGTGTATTGTCTATGTCCTTGTGTTTCTCTGAGGTAACGTCGTAAATGCCAACAAGAAACTGATACTAATTTGGAAGTATGTTAATCCTAAGCATCTTTAATACTTGCTTTGGGCACATTGCTTCTTACAGCAGATGCCAGTTACTGGGGAGGATGCACCTTTACAGCAGTTCATGGTGAAGCTCATGTGTTTTAGGAAGACAGTCTGTGTTGTAAAGCCTTGTTCATTGAAGAGGAGCCTCCCATGTAGTGCAGCGCTCGTCCTTCTTCCAGACAAATAGAGAAATGGCAAATGAAGCATCTCAACATTAGTTCAACATGAACAGATCTAGTGATGAAAGAAACTAATAGTGTGTTTCATTCCCTTAGAAATTACTCTGTGAGAAATTAGAAGAACAATTACAAGATCTGGATGTCATCTTAAAAAAGAAGGAGCGTGCAGAGCGCAGGTACTGGTGCGTTGGTTGTGTTCACAGCAAGCTGCTATGCAGAGGGGTAGTAATAACTGGAAAGCAGTAAAATAACTGGGGACTGGGGAGGAAAATAGCAACAGTTGGTATGGCCACTTCTGACTTCCCGCTGATTATTGGTAGTACAGTTCTGGGAGAAAGTTCTGGGCTTACAAGAAGGGAGAAAAAGTCCAATAACTGGGAAAGATAAGGAAATAAATTTATAGTAAACTTTCATTAAGGTGCCCAAACACAAATTTAGCTTTCATACACCAGTATTAAATGGTTTTTAGCACTGGTTCAGCTGCATGTGTTAGTGATACTGTCAGCCATGTGTAGAGATCCTGCTCTAAGTCCAGAAAGGTCATCAAGATGTGGTTTTTAAGTCTTGTTGCTTTTGTAACTGTTAAATGTTGCCAAATTTACAAGATTATGCAACAGCTGTAGTGTAGTTGGTTGGCTAAAGTACAACTCTGAATGAAATCTGCCATTACTGAAGGCTAAGTGCAAAACAATTTACTGCGTTTATGAACAGCATCCTTAATATTTGGAAGGTCTTGTCTGCAGTTTTCAGACCTGTAAATGAGGGTCTGAAACACAGTCTGCATAATTTGTATCTTTTAGGGCATATAGTAAGTCTTTTGCAAAATGTAGTAACATCTCTATGCATCATTGAACAAAACTTTGCATGAATTGTATCTTAAAAGGCAAATTTCACCAAAAGGTGAGACCCTTCTAAAGAAAATGATTGAGCAAGCTTATATTTGTAGCTGATACTGTAATATCCCATGGCACGTTGTGATGCGGTACTGGGAAGAGCAGAGCACGATCCATGTCTGTTTTCAGCTTCCTTCAAGTCTCCTGTTACTGCTGTTGCAGCAGCAGTGACAATGATAGTGACTGAGCAGAAGCAGTACCCGACCTGAGTGCATCTAGATCACACTGTGTTAAAATTTATCTGTGGTTTGACAGTTCTGGTGAATTTGTAACTTTGGGGACGAGACTACTAGGAATTTTTGAGTGAGCTCAGCTTGAGCAAAGCCTCTGGTCTGTGCAGAAGTACAGGACACAAAGGAACTGTGTCTGCTGCTCTGCTTTATGGTGGGAAGACTTACTGCTAGTGAAAAATATTTTTGCACCCACTGTGGTAAATATTCTGCTGGGAAACACTACATGGAATGCAATCACCAGTGTTGCATAAAAATACAATCTTTTAATGGTTACAGGAGAGCATACAATTGATATCATAGAAGTTTTTAGTATCTGAAACAGATGTTTAGCAAGTCTGATCTTCATACCAAATTAACCTAAAGTTTTATACTGTACATCATAAGACTGATTTTTTTTAAATTTTTTTTTTTTAAATCTCTTAAAAGAGAAATGAGCTTGGGTTATAAAAGATTTCATGATACAATAGTTGAGTAGGTGGTATATTTTAGCAAATTGTAAGGTAAAAAGGCTGAAGAATTGCAATTCTAAAAGAAACTATAGTCCTTATTATGGCTTGGTGTAAAAATTAAAGCAGGTTGGTTGGTTAGGACACAGAAATATTTGAATGCAATGTTTCTGTAAATGCACAGTATGATGTTTTGTCTGTCTTTTTGGCAAAGAGAAGAAAACCAACTGTCTCATCATGGGCACACACACTTTACGGATTCTTTGAACCAGTGTTACTGTTGTGCTTTTTGAACAAATGCTGTCGAGCTCTTCCAGTTATTTTGTAGCTTGCAGGAATCTGACTGAAGTTGATTCAGCTGCTCAGCTATATTCTTGCACATCCCCACAGCATTATGTCACAGATTGATGTGTTTTTTTAATGAAAACTTCAGCCTCATGTTGATTTGGAATGACTTTGATTTATGTGGGTTTGGTTTTGGGTTTGAATTTGTTTTGTTTAGCCTTGTTGGGTTGGTTGTTGTTATTGTTTGGTTAGTTTATTTGTTTGGCTGGTTGATTTTGTGGTTTGGCTTGGGTTTTTGTGTGTGTGTGTTGCCTTTTTTTTTATTTTAATTTTATTTTTTTTCCCTGTTCATGAATTCCAGGTGTTACTGCAGCAACCTGACTGAATTTAAGGTTTCTCGTGTACATATTAACTTTATATACATGTCCTACCACCAGCTGGTGGGGGTGGATGTTAAAGCTTCTTTTATTGATGCCCCTTTTAGCTTATTTTAGAGGTTCTCATCCTTCTTGCTAGAAAATCCCTCTAAGAACTACTTGTCTACTTCTCCCAGGCCAAATCAGATGGAGCAGTTCCTTCATGCACGCTTTCATGGCTTCCCCATAGCAGCTTCTGCAGCTGCTTATAAGAGAGGAAGTGTTTCCTGGATTTCTCTAGGAAGAGTTTATAGCTAGTCAGTGCTTATCTGCTTACCTGCACTGACTGTTGGGTCAAATGTTTGAACTATAGGTTGAAGTGTTGAGCTTCTGTGTGCTACATACTAATAAGGAATGCAATTCTTACTTCATTTTGCATTAAGACCTTTATCTCCCCAGGATTAGCTTGTTTCATTTGCTGATGTCATAAGCAGTATGTACTCAAGCCAGGGAGAAGAAAAGCAGATCTCAAAAAGCTCACTGATCATCTTTAAGAACAGCTGATTTTTTTCTCATCTCTTGTCTTTTATTGTTTTTCTTTAAAAGAAATGAGAAGTGGAGGAAACTCTCAAAGACACTTGCTGAATACTAAACCATTTACATTTCTAGTTCCTTTCTCATTTTAGCAGTTGTATTCATTAAGATGCTGATCTAGTTAATTTTGAAGAGCTTAGTGATTTTGCACAGCGTGTGACCAAATACTTCCTAATCCAATCTTGTCGTGCTCAGATGGGTCAAGATTTCATCTATCACTTTGGAGAACCAATATTAGGAGACAACCAATTACTTTTGCACACAGACAGAAATCTCAGTTTAGATACAATGATAGCAAGTTGTCAAAGTTCACGGTCTTTGTAATTGTAACCATCCTAAAAGCCACTTTCACTCTTTGTCAGTATTATTTAGGAATCGTGCCTGTTGATGGTATTTAAGTAAAGAATATTATGCTGGGTTGTTTCAGTGAAGAGTTCTCAGGAGATTATTAGGATAAAAATGCATAGTGCAGAAGGCTGGTTAGAAGACTTAAAATTTACTTAGATTCTTTAAAAATGAAAGTATTGAAAGCAAAATTTTTGCATATAGATGAGTCTTATTTGCTAAAAAATAATGCACATATGAAGTAAACGTGTCTAAAATTGATACACATCTCAGGCATCTATGTATAGGTCTAGACAACTTTGTGTACGTGACACATCCTGTTGTGACTCAAGTGCAATGTAGCACGTGTCCATACAACCACTCACTGTAACAGCAGAAGCCTGATTATGGTTGATTGAGACTCTTTAGTTCAGAAACCCAGAAGAGGGTAACGGTTCTTGCATGATCTCATCTTAACCGTTGTGAATTTTCACTGGATCCTGAAAGCTGGAGATCTGCTGGGAAATGCCTAGTTAATCCTATGCCTCCCTGCAGGATTGTTCTTCAGAGTGTATGGTCTAAAATATTGTTATTCGAAATAATTCAAAAATCTGTAGAGATGTGGCTTGCTTTTAGAGTCCTTGCAGAGCCAAATAAATGTCATCAACTTTCTTTGATATCTTCATTTGTTTAAATTATCTCTTTGTTTTCTTAGAAGACGGCTGATAGGGACCTATGGCGATGGTAGTTTGGTTACCCACCCCAGGCTGCTAGTGCCTGGCAGACTGCTCTTTGAAAGCTCACTTCAGTACCCTGAAGATCAGCACCCAGTGCTGTCCACGAGGTGCTAAGATAACCGAGACATCTATAGTAGGGACTGACAGATACGACAACAGATGGGAGACTTGTGTGCTTTAGGAGCTGCAAGTAGAGGCCAGGAGCCAGAGTTGTGCCTGGGATAGTTCAGATGATGCAGGATGCTAGTGTTAAGCAAGCTAGTTCTAAACTGAATTTTACTTTGATATAATCCTAGAATCATAGATTCATTTGGTTGGAAGAGACCTTTAAGATCATCGGGCCCAACCAGTGTAATGTACTGTGTATGAGGAGGACAGCCTACTTCTACTTACAAGTCTTCTCTAGGTTTGAGTACTATTCTTTATCTACCATCTAGTGCTCTCTAGACCAATCAACCTATGTTTTTCATGCCCTTTCTCAACAGGGCACATCTGCAGCCCTCGAATAACTCCTGCTGGCTACTCTGAACTCTTCAGCTGGATCCCATCTTTCTTGAAGTACATCTGGTGCCCAGATGGCACCAAGTACTCCGGATAGGTGTGAACATGGCTGCCTACTGTGGCAGGCTTCCTTCAGTTGACCTGTAGGCTGTTCTTCTGTTTGCACATCCATCTGTCATCACAGTTGTTCCTACAGCAGCTTGACTTTGTCGATCTTTGTTCAGGCTGTTCTCTTCTGGCAAAGAATTGCTATGTAGGCAGTTTTTTGTTTCCTGGTGTTTCTAGAGTTGATTGTTCCTGCCAGGATCTAAAATCTGTCACTTGTCCATTTAGGATTTAATCTCATCTTTATGTATTTTTTCCAGTTCAGTGTGATGTTTGAGTTCCTATTTTATCTTTCATCACCTTAAAGGCTGGTGGTAGCTATGGATCTGACAGCATAATTTTGATTATGACGTTATTATTTTTGAGTTGTTTTTCAACCCATTTTTACACCCCCATTCAATCATATCTGTGGTGCGTGCAGTGGTCAAGTACTGTTGTTTTTCAGAACTCTTTGGAAATCTCTTATGTTATGCATGCAGGAAAATTGCATAGTCATATGAGATTTAGCACGTAATTCCAACTCAAATAACTGGGTTTAAGTTGGAACATCCTCTTGGGATGCTCCTGCCTAGCAATAGTAAGAGCTTCAAATGGTGCTAATTTACAGCATTATTTTAGATATCTGCAGTCTTTCTGTAAACTTTTTTTTTTTTCCTCCTAAAGAAAAGAGCGACTGGTGTATGTGGGTATCAGTATCGAGAACATCATTCCACCTCAGGTAAGTTTCTATGTCTGTGTGGTCTCACTGTTTTATTTTCCAAATTTCTCAGGGAAGGAGTTTCTCAGTGGTGTGTTAGAAGTGTTAGTACCACCTTGGAAAATAAAATCCATCTGTATGAGGGTCAGAAATAATTCTAGCCCCTTTGTTTTAGACTGAGGTAGAATTTAGCAGAGAAACCAAGGAAGCTTTTTCATGTTTATTAGAGCCACCTGGTGCCACAGAGTCCTCTGTCAGTGAAGGATCATAGGACCACCTCCCTACCTATTACAGTTGGGTTTTGAGTAGAACCCTCTACCATTCTGTAGTTTATAAAGGTGGGATTCAGTTTATTTAGCTCTGGTGCCTGCTGTGTAGTTATCTAGGTCTGAGCTAACTGTGATAGCTTTCCTTTGGAACTGATGGAGACTGATGTTTCTGGTTTATGATTCTGAGGGAGGATGTAGCATCTATTAGAAGCGTGACATTTGGCCCCCCCAACATATATTGAAGTCATGTGTGGTTAAAAACTATACACATTTAGTGTTTTATTAATAGATGCTTTTATATGGCTTCCCTTTACAGAAGGGGAGAAGAATGCTTTTATTCATGTGGGGGACAGCTTCTTCTCACTTCTTAAATACATTTTAAAATGATTCTCTTGAAGTCTTAGCCAAATGCCTTCATCTGAAATTATATAATCTATTCCTTGCATGAGAGTTTAAAATGAGACTTGTTTGTTTTAAACACAGACTTTCCACTCTGACTGTAGTAAAGCCAACTTCCCCCCTCAATCCCCCCGTCTCTGGGTAACAGAAAAATGATAACAGATTTTACAAACTTGCTAAAGTCTCTGGCTGGGAGCAAATACTTGAAAGATTCAGCGTAGGGGCAGATTTTTTATTTTTATTTTTTAATTTAATAACTTAGAAACTGTATTATAAAAGCATCCTGTGTGGGACTTTATTGAAACTGCACCATGTAAAGGTGTCCCTGTGCTCAGCGTGTATGGATGCTAGCAACAGTTCGTTCTGCTGCTGCATTTACTAGTCCTGGGAGTATCACCTGAGACATGATCTCTGTTTTGTAGTATAAACACAGTGAACCCTTAAACTCTGTGAAGTTTTATAGCCAGTAGGGGCAATATGTGCAAATGAACTCTACTGGAACAGGTCATTCTATTAGAAGCCAAAGTGCATTGTGCTGGGCATGTGAGCTTGCTAGATTGTATGAGTATCTGTATCGAATGAGTTAAATCATAATGAGTGTGGAGGGAAGGGGGAGATAAAGCTTTTTAACACTTCTGTCTTATGTGAACAGGAGCCAGAAATACCTGAAGGTCAGGAAGAGAAGAAGAAAGATTCCAAAAAGCCAAAATCAAAGCTGCTTGAAAGAAGGTCTACCAGAACCCGAAAGTGCATAAGCTACAGGTCAGCAGTTTGTTTAAGCAGCTTGTAAAACAAAGTCATACTTTAGTTCTCTTGCTCAAGCAGCCCTGCTTCTCGTGCACACCTCTACATTTGAGAGGCCCAACTGAAGCGTCTTTGTTCTTTCCTCTGAATACTTCTTATGCTTGATGGTTGTAAAAACATATGAGGGTGTGTAGTGAATGACTGATGCATTAAAAAAAAAAAAAAAAAAGTGGTACTTTGTTCAGAAATACTGAAGAAGGCTTTGATGTTGCTGCAGTTTCTGGAGTAAGTTAAAGCAGGTGTCGAAAGGGAGACAATGCTTATGTCTAAAGGCCTTAAATTCCTCTGTCTCTTCCTCCTCCCTTCACAACTTCTTTACATCTAAAGGACATGACACTCAAAATGCAATTACAAGACCGTATGTCTAAAAATAGTCTGTAAGTCTTCAGAGAAATTGTGATAAAAATGCAATTAGTAAATGAAAATTTCAAGATCTTTAGATTCTGTGCATACTGAAAGTAGAACAGGTCACCAAAGATTCCAAAATTCAGCGTGATCTTAATATTATATTTTCTTCTCAGTGAATCACCAAGGGTGGTTTTTAAACTAATTTCTAAAGAATACCTTCGTATCCTCTTCAGCCCACCAGGCAAGTTGTCTGCCTTCTGGGATTAGAGAAAAATGTGGTTGCCTGAGAGCTTGCTTTTTTTTTTTTTTGTCCCAGCTGCATTAGGAATACAGAAGGGGGAAAAAAAAAAAAATATAAAAGTATTTCCTTTCCTGTACTGCTCTGTGTAGAGCTTTATCATCAAAAGTTAGAACATTACAACTTTCAAACCCTTTCAACAATAACCCTGACTAAACTTGTAGTCTGTCTGGTTTTGCTGTTGAGGAGAAGCATTTTTTATTTGCTGAGTTTTCAGCCTGTTGAGAAAATTCTGACCGAGCTTGCTTAGCTGTTCATTTTCAGTAACTTTTTAAATTAGCAGGAGAAGCCAACACTAATGAAAATGCCATTGCTGCTTTGGGAAATTAAGTATTTCTGTAAGGAACGTTATGCCACAAGAAAGATTATATAGCTTTACTATTATGTCCTTGACAGGTCAGGCAGCATCTGAGCAGGAAAAAACACCCTTGCCTGTAGGGCATCTGGCAGAACTTCAGCACGACACATATTATGAAAAGACAATAATTTTTATTGGAAATAATGTTTCATATAATGTTGTTCTGGAAAAATCAGTCTTCTGATAGAAAATGATAAAGAGTCTTTCTTAGAGATTCCATCACACACATAACTTTGAGCTGGTGACAAAATTACACATGTCAGCGTGTCACTGCAAATGAAGTGTCCTCAGTGAAGTCCCGCTGGTGTCACTGAGAATTGTGTATGCTTTCCTTCAGCAGAGGCAGATAAATGCTAAGCGTCTTGTTCCGCTTACAGACAAATCTGTCTTGTGTAGCACTCTGGTTCCTACAGATACGTAATCCCTTTGTATCGCCCCAGTCATCTGTTGACTCCTCTGGTGAGCAGGTTAGCAAAAATCTGCATTATGAATAGAGCAGCAGCAATTAGGTTCCATTACACCAAGTGGACAAGCAGCTGTCAGCTCATGTTTGAGCTCAGGTGATTTGTTAGTGGTCATTTGAAAGCGATAGTGATTTTTCACCTTTTAAAGAGGTTTGCTGTTTTTAGCAGTGTGGAGGGAAAACAGTGCTTGAGTAATGTGGAACTAATCTTATTGATGGAATAATTTCAAGAGTTAATTCCTTGCTGTGTAAAGCTGCTTTGAATGTGCCATGCAGCTGTTCTTAGGAAATATAAAGAGACCAGGAATCCATCACCTTATTTTTAGAGGAAAAAATTGTTTATACTTATTATTGGAATACTGAGTAATATTAGATGTATTCTTTTCTTTTTCTGATTGAGGTTACTATGGAGGACCAAGATAAATATAACTGTAATCTTTCTGATGTGACTGAGAAACCAAATCTTTCATGAAAGTACTGTCCAACTGTTTGTTTGTTGCTTGTATCCAAAAAAAAAAACCTAATAAAAAAAGTGGTTTTTTTAAGATGAGAAGAAGAAAAAACTAGCATTGAACTACAGTGTCTTTCCTATATAGTTAATAAAATTTGTACCTTTCATGTAACATCTCAAGGCATCTATATGGTGATAACAGGTAGCAATCCTTTTTTATGGGACTCAAATTCATAACTGAAGAAACAAACCGAAGTCATGTGTTGAAAAGGACTGGATCCTTTTTCCTCCCTTTGCTGTTCCCTTCAAATCAGTTACTCAGCCTGTGGAGATTTGAACAGTTTTATAAAAGCTGCTGCAGGACAAGCATATTCCCCTACTTTGCCTTTGTTTGTCCTATTGAGTTTTGTCACATAACATTAGGGCTCATTTGTATATTATTACAAAGAACTGTGTATATTTTGTCTGTTCAGCTTAGGATGTTGGCAGATACACGAAGTATAGTTACTGTGAGCTTTAAGAGGTGAAGGAAGCCATCTGAAATAAGTTTTAAGTACAAATTTAGACAGGATGAATAATTTGACTTTAATGAGTGCTTTTCAGAAAGTCTGTTTTGCAGATTGGTAGTGCATGTGGCATCTAATAAAAGGTGTGGAAAATATGACTAATACTTTGTGCAAAAAATGCCACTGATACCATCTTAAAGAACTTTCAAATTATACATTGTTAAATTCAGTGGTATGACTTGTAAAATGAAAGTGGGTTTCTGTTCACATAAATCACTACTAAGTCAGCCAGGCAATGACAAATAATGTGCTAGCAAGTGGAAAGAAGAAACACCTATTTTGTCATCAGTCTAGCCCATTATCCTTGTTATTTTATTATATGTCCAGCCCATTGTCTGTGCAGCATGATTTCTTAGAGCAGTTTTATATTTTGAGCTAAGTTTCCATGATATAATTTGAATTTGCTTCAAAGTGGTAAATTAAAGTTTTTGCTTTTAGGTTTGATGAATTTGATGAGGCAATTGATGAGGCGATTGAAGATGATATCAAGGAGGCTGATGGAGGAGGTATGTTTCTGATGTTATCTGGTTTTCATTGCAGTGGTGATAAGATTGAGACCAAATTTATTTTGATATGAGAAGCAATAAATATAATCATAGAATTGTATCAGAGAATCATAGAATGGTTTGGGTTAGAAGAGTCCTTAAAGATCATCTAGTTCCAACCCCCTGCCATGGGCAGGGACACCTCCCACTAGACCAGGTTGCTCAGAGCCCCATCCAGCCTGGCCTTGACCAGTTCCAGGGATAGGGCATCCACAGCTTCTCTGGGCAACCTGTTCCAGTGTCTCACCACCCTCACAGAGGAGAATTTCTTCCTTACATCTAACCTAAATCTACCCTCTTTCAGTTTATAACCATTACCCCTTGTCCTATCACTATAGTCCTCGATAGAGTCCCTCATCTGTCCTGTAGACCCCCTTCAAGTCCTGAAAGGCTGATACAGGGTCTTCCTGAAGCCTTCTCTTCTCCAGGCTGAACAACCCCAACTCTCCTCTCCTTTAACATTTGTAGTTTACAGTTTCTAGTGGTGTGGTTTTGGAACCAAACTAAATAATTTTGCTTTGGAATGGCCATCCCAGGCTGGTAAAAGATACCAAAAAGTATTTGGTCTTGGTAGTTAAATTCAACTTGTACAAGTTTTGATGTATAAATGCAGTGAATAAGTATGACAAGAAAACTCTTTAATTTGCTACATTTTGGATTTGAGATTGGAATGGCAGCTAGCTCTGTTGACATTTGTCCCCTCTAAAAATTTGCCTCATAAACACAGTTGAACCCCCTAAAGACTGGGTATACAAATTTATTTTAAGAATATTGATCCAGTTCTATAAACACTTCTCACTTGAATGTGAATAAAGTGAAATGATGTTCTTTGGTGCCTGTTAAAACAACATAGGGGACCAAAAGAGAGATCTCCAGCAGTACCTGAGAGATGCAGGTGGATTTGTGCTTCTGCATCACCTGAACTTGTCTGGAGAAAACGCTGAAAACATGGAACATTATCTCTCAGTTGTTTGGCTTGTGGTATCTCCATAAAGACACCAGTTTTGGCTTGGTGGGTTTTCAGAGAATCTGAGAATTGTGTGTCTGAGGATAACAGAAGACTCATATAATGAACATAACCAAGTGTTAACAGTAAAAACAGCTTTTCAGAAACTTCACTCCTTGGCCAAACAGAAGCTTAAACACTTCATCTCCCAGGAAGGATATTCAGCACTGGGAAGAAAGTGTATTTTCTCATATCTGCCCTGCTCAAAAGGCACTCTCATTGGTAATAAAGTGGGTTGGGGTTGAGTATCACAATGCCAGCACTTACCTGCTGTCTTATGCATGGACTTCAGTATTTCTAGCTGAGCACAGGTGGGGCTGTGTGTGTGTCAGGAGCATGACTCCAGGCAAAGTCTTGCATGACAGAAAAATATTCTGCTTATAGCAAGTAAACTGAAGGTAGATCATGGAAGAAAGATAAGTATAAATTTAAACAAAACATAAACTCACTCTTTTTTTTCCCCTTTCTTTTGCCGAACGCAGGCATTGGCAGGGGCAAAGACATGTCTAATATCACAGGTCACCGTGGAAAAGACATTTCCACAATCCTAGAGGAAGAAAGGAAAGAAAACAAGCGACCACAAAGGGCTGCTGCAGCACGACGCAAGAAACGACGGCGACTAAATGACTTGGATAGTGACAGTAACCTGGATGAAGAAGAGAGTGAGGATGAATTCAAGATCAGTGATGGGTAGGTCTGCGGGTTAACTTTCACCACAAGTTACAGACCACTACAGGCTTCTGTGACTCTGCAGCACCCCTGAAACAGTCATTGGGAGCATGTGCCCTGTATTGGAACAGCACTGCACAGACCCAGCAAAAGTCCTCCTGGCCTAGGAGAATGTCAGTGTACTGGAAAATCTGCACTCTGGAGCCATGCACTGAAATCATCCAATCTATATTTTAAGCAAATTGTGTTCTGGAAATATTAGGGGTATGTTTGAGGCCACACTAGGGGTTTCTGTACTCAGTTAGGTTAGTGAACGTGTCAGATGCACTCAGTTCTCTGACTGATGTGACTGTCTATTCTTAACAAAGGCTGGTTGTTTCCTTTTGCAAATATATCCTGTTCTGTGAGATTTTTATTGGGCCTGACTGTCATTTAGAAACTGGAAGGGCAAAAATGTCCCTGTGACATGCACATTCTGAAATCAATTCTTGATTTCTGCTCTCTAGGTGATAGTTTGAAAACAGTCAAAGAAGGGGGTTATACTGTAGAAAACACGTGTCATCTGAAGCTTTAAATGCTAAATGAGTATTGCTCTGGCTCACTGAAACTCTCTGTGGAATTTCTCATCGTTCAGTCTGTGGAATTCCTAACATTAGAAAAATTAATAATAACTTTAGACATCTTTTATGCCTCAGTGAAGAAACATAATGGAGCATAAGGTCCAGGCTTTTTGCCATCAATATTTAAAGTTTTACAACAGTCACTGAGTCAATTTACAAAATGTATGGATAATCTGTGCAACACGGGTGCAAATTTCAAGCTTTGTTTTTCACCTGCAGCTGTGCTGAGGGCATTTCAGTGGCACCCTGAACAGTTGAGGTAAATGTGCTGGAAGTTTCCAATCAATGAGCGTAGCTTGTGGCAGTCTCACAGAATTAATAGGGCATTGATCTGCACAAGTGTGCTCATCCATTTTCAGCTCCATCCTTTGCTGAACACTTTCTGGATGTTATACTGGAATTTACATGTGGCTGCCAGCCAAAGGCAGGTGGCTGTGCACCTCCAGTGCTCAGTGGGTTTTAGAAAAGCACTGGCTCACTTTTGAAACAACCCGAGTGTTATGAGCTCATAAGTTTGTGAGATGCTTGTTTTGCATGAGAGCAGTAGCTTTGTGTTAAGACACGATGTTCTAATTTCCAGAAATGGTGTAGGATAGGGCTTGGTTCATGAAGGGGCATTGTGGGTGGTCTCTAGACAGTCTAGAAGCTGTCCTATGTCATTGTCACCTGCAGTCTGACAGAGTGTTTATATCCACCTGCTGTTCTAAACTGGTGTGTAATGCACTCTACAGCTCTATCCCAAGTGTACAACTGAAACCTCATGTCAGTGATGGCAGCTTGCTCCCTCTGGAGCTCTGCTCTGCATTATTACTGTAAGATTTGTGGGGGGTTTTGTGCAAGACAATACTTACTTTGCCAATATCACGTGCTTGTAAAGTACAAGTATCATGGAATCATAGAATACCAGGTTGGAAGGGACCTCAAGGATCATCTGGTTCAACCTTTCACGGCAAAAGCCTGCTCTAGACATGCTGGCCCAGCACACGCTGTCCAGCTGAACCTTAAAAGTGTCTAATGTTGGGGATTCCACCACTTCCCTGGGGAGGTTATTCCAGTGGCTGATTGTCCTTGTTGTGAAAAATTTTCCTCTTGTGTCTAGTAGCATTGTCTCTTTGAACAGATCTCAGGATGAGTTTGTTATATCAGAGGAAAATCTGGATGAAAGCGAAGATGACCCACCATCAAACGAAGACAGCGATTCAGAGTTCTGTGCCCGCATATCCAGGCGACACCTCTCCAGGCCCATGAGGCAAAGCAGGCGGTTGCGAAGGAAAACAGTCAAAAAAAAATATTCTGAAGATGATGAAGATGAAGATTCTGAGGACAATTCAAGCAGAGAATCTGGTGAGTATAAGAAGTCTTAGATATATTAAGTAACTGTTTACTGGAGAAAGTTTCCGTTTCCTGTCATGACTGGTACTACCTTGTTTGCTTCCTTTGGTCAAGCCAGATGTCATCTTTGCTGTAAAGTAGTTTGCTACTTGTTCTGCTGTGAATATTCTGCAAGAAACTAGTATTGAGTACTGGGATTTTGGCACTTTAAGTAATTATGTATTTAAAAGAATGCTTGTGCTATAATTCAGAAGGCCACCTTGAAATAGTTTCAGCTACCCCATACCTTCCTGTTTGGCACATGATTGCAGGGAAGAGAAAGGAAGGAAGCAAAAATGGACTTCTTTATAGCTACTTGAAGACCTTCTGAGTATCTCTGAAAAAGCTTATGAAATATTCCCTCACTTTGTAAGCAAATGAATTTTCTTCCAGGCAAAGTGTGGAATTCTGTGTTCTCTGGCAGGCTTGAAAGTGAACAGGGACACCTTGATTCTCTTTTCTATGGTTATCCTTTTTGACCTTTAGTAACTGAAGACTCTTGCATCACAGGAGAACCTAAGAATTCACTTCATTCTACTTGTCCTTCAACCTTTTCATGATTAACATCTTTCTCTGAAGACTGCTTTCCTTGTTTCTGCTTCATTCAAGACCCGGTCCTCATTTTTACTTATTCTTTATTGTGAATTCAAGGTAGTAAGTACACTGGAGTGTTAACTTAGTGCAGTGTTTTACCTTTTCCAGGGTTTTTTTCTGTCTCTAGAATATAAATGATGATGGAGATGTTGGAGTAAGTTGCTTTGAAGTACTGGTTTCCAAAAGGAGGATTCATGCACAGACAGATGAAGGTCACTATAGGCACTTAAAATAGTTACAGTCTCCCTGTCCTGAATGCATCATTGCACTAATCGTAAGCTGTCACCAATGAAGATACTGGCAGAAGTCTAAAGAGTTTGCTCACCTATTCTGTAATGAACAGGAGCAACTGTTTGTTCCTGGTGGACACACATCTGTGATAAAATCAGGTGATTCCAGTGTAATTCCATATATATCTCAGAGTATAGGCTTAAGTATGTGCTTCTCTCTTTTACCCCCGTTATTGTCCCTCGGGATCCTGCTTTAAGCCTATTTTGAGTTAAAGAAGTAAGGTACCCTGCCAGTGGCTTTGTTTTCAGTCTCCAGAGATGGAGTTCCTTTCTGAAGGCAGTTGTTTTTGTTGACTTGCTCTGATTCTTTCTCTAATATTTTAGGAAGTAAAGAGGATGCCACTTTGATCTGTGACTAATGTCAATCAGTAACTTAGGAACAGTATGTGACATGTGTAGAAATGTATCTTGGGACAATTGTTCTGGCACAGTTGACTCAAGGCTCTTTTCAGCTGATGCATATAAATTTAATTCTTAAAGACACTAGCTGCAGTAGACTGGTGCAGAACTGATGGTAAGTTTCTTCTATACAGTTCTTGGTTTAAACAAACTTGTGATCGAATGAAACTGGTTTTTGTTGTTAACTTAAATTCTCTAACTCAGATCTTACCTGGAGTTTTATCTTGTCAGTGTGTATTTATCTACCTATTTTGAAGAGTGTTTGAGTAGAGTACAATTTATTTAAATCTACAAACAGGAAAACCTTTCCGGTGTCAGTGATCATGAATTCCAATTCAGTAGGGTTGCTTCAGCTGTCAGGAATTGTAGAGGAGGCATCTTTAACACCAGTAGAGATGAGGGAGCAAAAATACTGTGTAAGGAAACCTTCTTCTGGAGGAGTTTGAGAGAGACCGGAAAAGGGTATGTGAGAAGATTTTAAAATTAAGCAATTCCACACTGGAGGTGAATGGGGGAACTGATACAGGAGTGTGGAACGGGTCAGGGTCACGAGGCACGGTGGTCGAGATGCTCCTGTGCTGGAAGAACACATGATTTTATTGGAGCTGGTCTAAATCTTATCTGAAAGGTGCAGTTTTGCTTTAATGGGTTAACATATGCCACTGTTTTCTTCTCTACAGAGAGTGGTGATTACACAGATTACAGTGATGATGATTACCTGGAAACTAGGAGGAGAAGATCAAGACGGAATCAGAAGAGACAAGTTAATTATAAAGAAGATTCAGAAAGTGATGGCTCACAGAAAAGTGTCCGATATGGGAAGGAGTTAAGAAGAGCTCATAAACGTAGGCTCTCCACTTCAGATAGTGAAGGTAAAATAAACAGCCCACTGCTTGCAGGAGCTGGTGTATGTATGTCAGAGTTAGCAGGAAGTGAAAACTGTACCCAATTCAGAGATTTTGGAGAATCTTCTTTCTAGTGTTCCTTGATGTTACTCAGAAATTGTTTCCCTCTGAAACAGTCCACTGGTGCTTTATGGTGCACTGCTAGAGTCACTTGACAAAGTCATTGTTGTCCCTAATCCCAACTTCCAGGTATGAATTGACTGTGTCTGGTACAGAGTGCTGGGATTCCAAAATTGGCACTAACGTAACTGTTTCATCGCTTTTCTGTTAAGAGGTCACAAAGCTTCATCCCACGAGCCTTTAAAGTATCTTTTTTGTAAGAGAAAGCTGCCCTGATTGTGTTTGTGCTGGTGGTTAAGACTCCTTCAGTCTCTTGTTTGAAGGAATCATAGGATTGTTCTGTTTGGAAGAGACCTTTAAGGTGATTGGGTCCAGTTGTTAACCCGGCACTGTCAGATCACCATTAAACCATGTCCCTCAACAACACATCTACATGGCTTTTAAAACCCTCCAGGGATGGGGACTCCACCACTGCCCCAGGCAGCCTGGGACAGGGCTTGACAAACCTCTTGGGAAAGAGATTTTTCCTAATGTCCAACCTAAACCTCCCCTGGTACAACTTGAAGCTGTTTCCTCTTGTCCTATCACTTGCTGCTTGGGAGAAGTGACTGACTCCCCCCCCCCCCAAAGTTCACAGGTATCACAGGGTGTCAGGGGTTGGAAGGGACTTTAGAGATCTTAGAGTCCAACCCCCCTGCCAGAGCAGGATCATACAGTCTAGCACAGGTCACACAGGAACGCATCCAGGCGGGTTCTGAAAATCTCCAGAGAAGGAGACTCCACAACCTCTCTGGGGAGCCCATTCCAGTGCTCTGTGACCCTTACAGTAAA